>OMKK01033356.1:0-14175 GCA_900302305.1 Polymixia japonica | reverse complement strand
GAAGGCAACACACCAGTTCCTGGGTATCAGAATGTCTTGGTGCACAAAGTGTTCTCTAAGCACAGTATTATCTTACTGAAGAATCATGAGACTCACAAATGACACCAGCTTTCAGGAAGCTACTCTTTCATATAGAAACTAAAATCAGTTATTTGCAGGCCCTATTTAGGGCATAGAGCACATGGTATGAATACTGAGAAGTTGCTTGTTGACAGGGCTTGATGTTAGTTATGTTACCTCTCATGAGCCAACATTACATTGACTGTAAAACTCGAGATTGTTATGGGAAAATGTAAGCTGCACATATTGTAAGAAGAAAATAGCAGAATTTTAACATATTCAGTCACCAGTCATGTGCAAAGCTATTCTTTCATAATGTTGTAATGGGTGTGCCATCCCAGCCTGAGAGGAAACACAGCATATAATTGCACTGATTCCACCCTGCAAACAGTTACGCAGTCTAAACCACTCTAGAGTAACTCTAAAATAGGCCTGAACACATTCAGCAACATAGAAACACACACACACACACACACACACACACACACACACACACACACACACGTCAGTCAGACATACCCACTGTGTCACTTTTGCTATCACCACAACATAAGCAACCACCAGAAACCAAAAATAAATTCTATTTTTACAATATTAAAAAGGGCATATTATCATGCAACAGATGGTAGTTGAAATAATGCATACTAGAGAATTAATTCATATCTGTAAGATCAGCCTTTAATCCTGTCATGTTAGCAGTCTAGTCATTTAAACGTATTGTAATGTTGCACTCATGGCAGGTGTTAGCTCATTAGCAACAATATAATTGTTAAAACATAATGTGATATGTAAAGGGATGCTTTACCTATTTTAGCTGTCTCAGCCCTGAAGGTGCTGAAGTCCCAGTTCCGAGGTAGTTTGAGAGACATTGTCCTTTCTTCATAGGACAGGTCAGTGTATTATCTCACACACACACACACACATGCACATGCACACACCTCCTTACATACACAAGCCAGATATATCATAGATCTTCTCCGTCTGTCACACACTACTAAAACCTGCCTTTATCACACTTCCTATTTCCTGTTAACTTTTCTTCTCTTTTTTCACTCCTTCTAAACACGTCCCTTCATGTTGCCTCTACTTCCATGTGAATACTTGCTGAGCTTATTAACAAAGCATTGCATAAAATCCTCCCGGCTGAAACACTAAGAGTGTAGCTTCAGAGTTCGTCTAGTGATGACAGGTTTCATATGACACATATCCACTAGTGTCATGAAAAAAAACCCACTGGTCTCTTTTAAATTTTTCTCACCAGGAAGTGGTTGGGTTGGCTTGTTCAATACGCAGAAGCATATTGCTTCAGAGCACAGACATATTAACTTCAAGTATATAATTCATATTCAACCCAACTGTGTATTCTTAAAGCTTGTTAAGGTACTTAAGGTCTAAGGGCCTCAGACTGCGTTTAGCGCCACAGTTGAAAGGTTTCTGGTTTGAAGTGCCTGTGAGCAAGGATGAGTATGAACGTACCAGCCTGCTACAAGGACCAGTATTCAAACCCACACACACACACAACACACATCTGTGTGACTGCATCTGCAATGTTTCAATACATCACATATTGAATGTGATGTATGACATAAATAAACATGTATCAAGTTCAATGTGTGCAAGAGATAACAAAATGGGGAAGAACAAAGGAGGAAGAAACTAGTCACATAAACCACTTAATATTTTCCCCTTTATTTTTCATTGAACAAAGGCAAAGCACATTTCAGCATCAAAGAGTTCAACGTTTCTCTAGACAAATGTACAACTTAACACAAATGAAAACCACCTAACAATTGAATAAGAATAATCCATTTAAAAATCATATGCAACTTCAGCTTTATAAGAGGATCTATAACAGAACAAAGTGCCCACGAGGGGAGCATATGTGGGACACGTTGCACAACTCCCGTACATTCACACAGAAGCCCTGGCTTGATAACATCCACAACAGCAAAGTAGCATTGTACTGGTTTCAATTTGCAGTGGTGTTTTCTGGGTACTGCATGGAACAGATCAGAGGAATTATTGTCCCATTGGTGAGTTATTGATGGCGATGAGTCCGTCCCTTATACGTTGTAAGTAGTTGTCAACCTTGGGGGAATGGAATGTATCAAACAGCAGTGACGAAGGTAAGACCTTTACTGCTTTTAAGTGCAATATTGGCAGAGGTTCAACAGACCACAGGTTGGAACGGCAGCAGCTCTCTCTAGTGGTCATCCAGAACACAGACAGAGAGCTGGCAGTAGCTGCAGGGATCACAAGCAGAACCACTAATGGCTTTCACACCAGAGAAAATACTCATTACTAGTATATCAAACCTGTGTAACTTTCTACAAAACCTTGTCTACTCCAACAGTATGAGTCATTGTAGGGCAACTGTATTGCTTAGACCTGAACTGTGACAGAGCAGACCAGCGAACACAGAGAAGGTATTCTACCAGGGAACAAGAAGACACTCAACTGCACTAAAAACAATCACAGCAAGTACAGAGAAAATATAAGATTGTTTTTCCTCTATCTCAATATTCTTTCCTATATGGCATGGGAAATACTTTAAATATTATTAATTTTTTTTGTAAATTAGCCTAACTAAAAAATCCTAAACTATACTCACATATTTCAACACCTTCTTAAATGTACAATATAATAACTTGAAAATATTTGACTCGTGTACAGCAGTTTAAATAAAGTAACTTTCAATGTTAACGAAGGTAAACCCAGACATGACAACCTGCTGTAGGATTATTATGACACACATCTGAATAGTCACATTTAAACGGGGGAAAACATATTATAAAGCTGTGAATGGTTCATGTGATATTACAGTTCATTGGAGATACAGAGTTTCAAAGAGTTTCATTACAAAAGGAGAATTCAACATGTATTCTTAGCAAATGATTTGACTCAAATGATTGAGTCAATCTCACACCTTTAATACCAACCAGACTTTTGCTTATAAACGAATTAAATTCTTTTTAATTTGCCGTGTAGAAATATTGGCAGGGAGCAAATTATTTGCGAAATTATTTGGCATGAACCCCACAAAACAAACTGTTATGGAAGTTGAGAAATGGATGTGATCCACAGTGGCAGTGCAGGATATGATGTGGTCCAGCAAAGACTAAATATTCTGTCTTATACATAGACCCCAAACATCAGTGTATTCCACAAAGCAGGCCAGATACATAGAAAAATGATCTGGAAAGGTCTCAACATTTTAGATTTTAATCTGTAACAGGAAGCTTAATGTGTTCAATCAGTCTTACATACAAATTATTGTTTATCATGAGCAAAATTCCCTAAGTTGTGTCCTAAGACGATCATATGTTAGAAAATGACTTCCATATCCCTGCTACACTGACTAGTCTATGTTTGTATTGCTGTTACCGCCCATTACATTCAGCAAGTACAGAAAATACTTTTCTTTGATTATCATATACAGTATTCCTCTTCACCGTCACTCAACCTCCACAGAGGTAACTAGGTCACTGACAATGCAAAGGACAGTTTCTGGGGAGGGATATTATCTGGTGAAAGTGGTATAAATGGATGATTGACAGATGTTATTTCCAAAGACTGAAGTGGTGGTTGATGAGCGAGTAGCGGGATGATCTGAAGCAGACAGCCTCGTCTTTTAATTACAAACCTCTAAATAACCAGTATTGGACACATAGTACCTTGGTTCCTCTACCGTGATTTCTCTGACACCCGTGTAGGTTCTGACTAATGCTAATACTAATAATACTACATTTCCCAATATAAATGTAAAGTATTTAAACATATTCTTGAAGCGTTTGACTTGGACATGAAAAATAGGCTTTGTGCAACTTTGATCATCTGTTGTAACTCGAGACGGGTCTAGTTCTTGAGTAGGGTGACCATGTTTCAAAGGGCCCCATTATTACAGATTACATGAATAAAAAGTCAAACCAATGAAAGATGCATGTGACAATGACTTATGACAATAAAAGTTATACACAAACACATCAAGGTAAATCTTGACCAATGATAAGACCAGTGTTTCATACTCAGACTGATTATGGCAAGACTTGGCAGTGTAGAAAACCGTCATCCTAAAAAACCAATGACCTAGTATGTACGGTTAGACAGGGATCCAATCTGGTTACCTTTGCATTACCAAACACATCTGTAACAACCAAGGACGGCATCTTGGCCTTGTAACAACTCAAAAGAGGTAACTTATAGAATGGGTCACTTAACAAAAATGAGTACAACAGAGATTGTTTCTGTGCTGCTGCCGCTTCTTGTGAGAACATCTCCTGAACAGTCATCTACACCGAGTACAAAATGTTAACACCTTGATTTTCTTTTTTTCAAATTAAACAGACTGACTGGGAGATGCAGGTGAAAGGGAGGCCGTTAAAAGCAGGATGATTGTGCTAAAACGGGAACAACAAGACTTTGTTTGAGAGATTTTGCTCAGTGTATTGACAAATACTGTCTGTTGGCCTGGCAACCCACTGACATAAACACTGTTTCACAATAAAGCAGACATCTTCTAGTAGAGCATCCCAAGACTGTTCCTTATGTCCTATAACCCCTACATTTGACCTTGAGAACTTGTATAGAACTAGTTTACCTTGACCTGGACTCTCCTGACAGATATAAGAATCCTGTCAAATCCCAAATGCTGCTTTTCTACAAATTTAGCTCATATCTTCCATCCATATCTTACAATGGCTCCAACATGTGTTACTATCTGATGCATGATGTGAGTACGACAGGCTTGGAAAAGATGCGTAGTGGCAATGATGCACAAAACTCACAAACACACAAGTGTGCGCAATAGACTCCAATGGTGAATTTCTCATGGATTAAACTCACACAGACACCACATCACCATACAATAGAACATACCAAATGTAAAAACTGTACTGCCTACGTATAAATAGAAACAATCTCAACAACACAACAAAGAAAAGTAAAACGGAAAACCAGGGGGAGGCGCAGTGGTGACAATACAGTGTGAGTCATGTTGTTGAGTAGCAGTGCATTAAAATCTAGAAATAAAAAATAGAATATGTACCATAAAATATTCACACACATTAATAGGTATATAGAGGATATCCTGTATACTGGTAGTAAATGTACAGTTAACCAATCATGTCCGACAGATAGGGAGGCATCACCGATAGATACTGATAGAAGCTGACTAACGTGGACAATTTGTAATACAGTAATTCACTGACTCAACCTGAAAACACTGACGTAAGAAACCTCTTTCCCATACATCCACCCACACACCCACAAACAAACAAACAAACAAACAAACACACACACACAAACACACTCTTCTCTTATTCACCCACACAAACAAAATGGAATGACCCAAAATGACCCAAGGCTTTAGTTGTTGTTTTGTTTTTCTCTTGGATGTGTTCTAGCTCACACTTGGATAAATTGCGACTGCAGGTGTCCCAGGCCTCCGGGGCCGGCCGGGGCCCCTCTGTGCTGCCTTCCTCTCTCTGTCCGTCTCCCCAGCAGGGTGTAGCAGGTGTGGCCGGTGGCTCTAGGCCGCGGCCTCCTCCAGAGCCGGCAGCAGGCCCTTCTCTGTCAGGTGGGCCTTAAGGGAGTTGAAGATGTAGAGCTGCTGATCCAGGCGCAGGGCCAGGAGTTGCTGGATCACCTTGCTGGGGTTGGGACCCCTGAGGAGGCAAAGACCACATGATGAATCACACACATCAGTCAGAATCACTTAAACTGCCAAGTACAATTAATGGACTGAAATTTGTCTTGACATTGGTGCAAGGATACAGAGACAACTACAGAACTTTTACAGAAATCTGCTAATTTTGCAATGCACCAGCCACTGTGGCCTGTAGACAAAAAGGTCTTTTCCTTCCCCGCTTGCATTAAAATGTTGTTTTTGTTTACCTGATGAAGCTGGCGATGTAGACATTAACAAAGGTGGCCATGAGGTACTGGCAGTCGAATCGATCCATTATGCCACCATGACCAGGGATAGTGTTGGCGAAATCCTGGAAGGGCAAAGGACATTTATACGTGACGTTGCCTTGGTGATTTGGTGAACAAAACAGAAATAGAGGTTGACAGACATGAACAGACACAGTGCACATTGCAAAATACATTACCTACACCAGGCCTCTAGAGTGCAAGCATTTCACTCATGAGTAAAATTTCCTGTGTGCAAATATGCAAGAAAAAAATATGGGCACCGGTACGAGTGAAAATTGTGTGTGTGTGTGTGTGTCATAGGTACGCTCTTAGGTTCATGTGTGACAGTGTGCGGTAGTGATATCCTTCATCCATACCTTGATCTTGAAGGCCCTCTTGAAGCCACTAGCAAAGAAGCCTCCAAACGGTCCCATGATGGAGGCGAAGGCAGACAGGGCGATGCTGTGGATCTGGAATGGGTAGAGACGCACCGTGGTCTGGGGAGAGAGGACAATGGGGGGGGTTAACCCAAAAGGTCCACGCTTGACAGTCAGAACAACATGTGACCATCAGAGAATTGAATGTAGGATTGCATGATCACTGAACAAAGCACAAATCCGTGGAGGCCCACGGTGCACCGGTGTGGTCATTTAGACTCACGGTAATGTTTCTGGGGTACGAATGAAACATCACCATCGCCCACCGATACCGTTAATGAGTTAGTTAACTTAGAAGCTCAAACCGGGGCGGCGGGGAGCAGCTACGTGACTGAACTAACATCACTTCTGTGTGTTCTTTTCATTTCACTGCACTCTTTGGTGCTTAGAGCAACTTCTATTGACAGGATATATCATTTCAGCCTGGCCACTTACACTCGGCTGATGTAGCCTATGTCTGATTTAAACATGTGCTGTGTAAACCGTCCATGAGTGACTGAGTGACCTGAATTCAGCCCTTTCTGGCCACGGTGCGGAGAGGGATCAAACCCTTTCTAGAGCTTCATTTCTTGCCTGCATTTGCTCAGTGTTTCATATGATATACGGCAACAGTTACCTAATCTATATCACTCTATATCTGAAGAACATCACAATATGTGAAATTATACTGGATCTATAACTACGTAGAATGTGAAGTCAAACTTCTTGTATATTTCCCCAAACTTTTCAAGATATAGTGACTTTCCGTACATTTGATGTCTGTCCTTAACCGAGTAGGAGCCCTGAAGAAAAGTATCACCGTAACTGATTTGTTAGCCATCGTCAGTCTGATGACGACTCACATGTAGTATTGACGGGGCTGAGGGAGATGCATCTGCCATTTACACCTGATTATCATTTATTTACATACATTATCAGAATAGGTTTTTGCAAAGATGCCCATAATGGAGTCTTTGTCAATGCAATGCTTCTTTAAAGTGGCAATCTTGAAGATCTCCATTTTGTTGTCTTTGGCGGCACCTGTGGTGAGAAGCGGTAACTGCAGGTGTGTAATTGGACCTCACTTCAAAGGGAAAACGCGTCACTAACGCTAATTTGAATGCATGGTGGGAAAGTCACCACAGACACCTGGTTCTTAATACTCATAATAGGCTTTCATCGGTGGGCCATAGGCTCAACCACCATTGTATTACCTCATTATAGATAGATAGTGACTTAACATTTATTTAAATGAAAATCTTCAGAGATCTTCGAGATTGCCACTTTAATACTCATATCAACTTACATGTGCTCAACTGTTCAACCCTGCTCCAAAGAGGTAAAGACAAATAGGTCAGAGAGACAGGCGTAGAGAGGTGTCTCACCCATCCAGTGAGGGACTCCAGTACGCCAGGCAGGCCGTAGTCCTGTAGCTGGAACAGCTCCGGCGGCTCGCAGTCCACCTGGAAGCTGTTGGAGTCGTTGTTGAACTCCACCGGACACACAAAGTAGCGGTAGCCGGCCATCACATAGGACAGCTGAGGAGAAACAGATGAGGGTTACTCTGTTTTCACAACACTAATGACCGCATCACCATCCTATGCAAAATGAATTGTCCAATGGATCATTTCAGCTGGCTGTGTCACTGGGCGGCAACCCCAGCACAAGACTCACTGTTGTGGAGAAATGCCAACTTTTTGATCCAGCTCACAATCATTGTTGTACATCACCCCCACACTCTGCCCAACATGGTTTGTCCCGTTCCACTATATACTATCTAATAGTACAAAAGTACAAAAGCCATGCCATGACGATAATCTTAAACTCAAAACTATGTCAATAATGATTTGCTAGGGAGGCCAGCCCTTTTGCCAAGTCAAACATCTCCATAGACATTACAACAAGGAGAGTAGTGGAAACAAACACAATCAATAAGCTCTACATTTAAAACCACAAGCCTCTGTTTCCAGAAACATTAGCATCATGAGAATCACACCATGCATGAGGTTGACTGCAGTCCCCGTTAAGTGAAAGTCGTTCCATATCTTACCAGGATTCCAAACACAACGGTGGCGAAGAATCCCCCGATGAAGCCCTCCCATGTCTTCTTGGGTGACAGCTGCAGAAGGCACAGTCAGGGTGTTGATACAAGTTTAATATCTAATATGTACCACTGTGTATCTAAATATACTCAATAAGTGTCCGTAATGGCAGAAAAGGACTTGCTCACAGTTCTGAAAAGGTAAGATTCAGGCTTATTAGAAGCCTCCTCTATTGATCAATAACCAAGACCACCCTTTTAGGACATTCAACGTTTTTTGACTATGTATTTTTAACAGTAATCCATTCCATTCCCAACTTACTTAGACTAGCATTGCTAATGAGTTTTAACAGCAAACTGGTGTCGATTCCTCAGAATCAAAAATCCTGATATGAACATTTGACGGAACTCCTTAAAGTAGACTTTTTTTAAACTTGTGATTAACAGGATAGACTTTTAAAAAATCCTGATTTGTCCCTTTAAAGCTCATGTAGTTTCTAGGACTGACAACACCACCAACCTTGATAAGTGGAGTACGGCCAAAGAAAAAGCCAAACATGTAGGCCATGATGTCATTGCAGATAACACAAGAAATTGGCACGATGAACCTATTCAGACAAAGGAAGACTTGTATCAGAATCACATTAAAGGTATAATGAGTAGGATTTGTTGGTTGCAGTTTGTAAACCCAACATTCAAAGTTGGACCCTCCTCTCTCACACCCTGCGCTGTGATTGGCTGGGGGCTACACACCCACGTAGGTGCACTGCCTAAAGGTTGACGCCCAGAAACGTCCCGCACACAGCAAAATAAGAAGATATAGACAGAGGGCAGGATCTCTGTAGGTACAGACACCACACAGTGCTACTGGGTCATAAGTGATGATTTTGAGGGATTATTTTTGTTTGAGTCTATACATTGTTTTTTTAGGAAACTCCTACTCAGTATGCCTTTAAAGACTTCAAATCACATACAGTTCTCTAACAAGGTGCATAAAATTGGTCTCACATGCTTTGAGACGCAAATGGAAAATGTAATTTCATTAGCTCATGTTCTGTCCATGCTGCATATTCAAACTGCTGACTGAACACTCCCACATGTTAACCTCACAATGATAACCCCTCCATCTCTTCCACAAAGGAGACATTATCTGAAGGATGCTGTGTTCACGGTGGTTGAGTTATGCAGTGCAGAGGGAGATAGAGGGGCAGCTTCCTCACCAGATCATTCCTTCAAACAGGTTGTGGATGATGAGGTGGGACTGGGTCACCACGATGAGTAAAGTCACATGGGTCCAACCAAACTGAGGAGGTACAAAGAAGAAATATATATATATGAGATAAAGGCAACATATCAGAGTTCACTGGGTACAGTTTACAGCAGGGTAGTGTTCAATTCACTTTCAATTTAAAGTGTAAACCAAACCTGCAATTGATATGATGATGGAATCAGATAACTCTGATTAAGTCTTAATAAACTGGACGTAAGAACCTTTTCATTTGCTGGTGAATTGACTTTGATCTTGGTTTACAGTGAACAGTGACTGGACTGTATAGGTGAATGTTTAGGGCGATGTCTGCACTAATGTGAATATATTTACAGTTTTTCTCAACTGCTTTGCGTTGATTGCTTATTACTTGAAAATATGTTGTTGTTAAGACGTGCATGCATCATCTTCCCCTCGCTGACCGAGAACTTCTGTCACTGCCTGGAGCAGAATGACCATATAAAGACATCCGTCCCGAGTTGTGCAGAAAGTAGAAATAAGTTCAGACCAGTATGAAACCTGAGCTGTTTGCTTTGAGTGAGCAGATAAAAAAAAACATGTGCTTAGTAAACCTTCCTTGATTAAAAAAAAAATGGATGAAAAAAGTCCTTGCTGACCGCTTCTTTCGAGGTGTGAACTAAACACATTTTTAGTAGTTCTGCAGCTGGCATGTGTTTATATGTATATTTTGAGCAGGGCATTTTAATAGTGTGCACTATGCAGTAGGTGTTACCCGGCAACACTGTCCCTGCACTGTTTCCTTAACTCAGAGCTCAGTGGTTTCACTGGTGGCGGGAGGAGCTGAATTATAACCCGTTTACCCTTCAATGCAAAGCAGACACTGTATTACTGTGAGCCAGATCATTTCACGTCACATGTTGTTTATGCTGCTATTCCCAACATAACGCTCTCTATTTAACTGAACCAAGTCAGTAGACATAGTATCAGTAAGGTTTATGGTATTGGAGCAACTTCCTGGCCCAGTTCCCTAGTGACAGTAACACTGCACACACTGAAACAAGTTTTCTGTTTAACACAACCAATATAGTACATTTGGGATTAGTGTGGTCTAGATCTATGGTGCTATACCTCCCTATGGTATCAAAGCCATCTCTGGCCCAGTTCTCCATTAACTTGAAGGCCTGCATATTATTGAGCCACACCAATAATCCCACGGCCTGGAGGCCTGGAGGCCGGGCGGTACTCACCATGTAGAACTGCAGGCGGTAGTGCTTCTTCACCAAGCTCAGCACAAACATGCAGAAACCTGCAACACGGAAAAAAGATAAGCCATGTGTAACATATGTGTTAGGTAATCAGAATGGTACGGCCTGTAAAATGAGGGAGATTAATTAAGTTATGATTTGGGTCGTCTTTGGTTACACCCTCACTAAAATTAGATTGACCCAAATAAGGTATGACCCATCATTAACGTGCAGCGCGTAACTCAGGGTTGCTGGAACCATTCTTCTGATACTTGAGACTGAGGTGAAGATCATGCAAAACTCTACATCTCAGACAGCAAGGTGCTTTTATTAGATCAAACAAATCAGATCAGGTGGTGCAGCTGCAACCATAATCTGTTTAGCAGGATGCCAGCCAGTCACCTGAAAACCTTTACGGTTGCCAACTATTCTTTTCCAGGCTCCACGTGACATCTAGGTCACACTTAGTTGTGAAAAACCTATTGTGAAGACTGCAGGATTCAGTTTTTCCCTTATTTTCCTGCCACTTGGAGGGATGGCACCATTATCTCCAAAGCCTTCACCTTTCAGAGTCTGTGAATATTCCTGTCTGGTTTCATAAGCACGAAGCAAAAGGCTGTCTGCGAGAGAGACGACCCATTCAGTGTTGTGATCACTGAGCTGAGCAGCACAAGGCATTGACGGAGTACTTCCTTCCTCACCACATCCTGTTTGGTATCAACTGCTATCCTGCACCACTGAAAAATGTTACTCCACTATGGTATGGTAACCTTGTATGGTAGGATTGTCAGAGAAGAAACAAGGGGTACAACATGATTGGGTGATGCAACACCGTGGGAGAGACTTTTTTAGGGTGTTCTCTGTGTTTCCGTCTGTGTGCCCGTTTGTACCTGTGAGGTAAAGGGCAAAGGAGATGAAGCGGTGGTATTTGCTGAGGATGCGAAGTGGCTCCTCCCTCTGCACCAAAGTGAAGAAGTAATCTGTCACCGTTTCACCATAGAAGAAGTAGTTCACACACAGCAGGAAGTACCTGGGAGGGGGAAACGGATGTTGGAGCAATAGAGAATGTGTGGTTCTAGAAGCAGCTATGCAGTTAAGACTCTACAGTCCACATGTCTGTGCTCGCAGAAAAGCCTGGTGACGAGTTGTAGTTGGTGGGAAGAGGTGTCCGATTTTTAGCAGCAGGACACTGAATGACATTGGAGTTTATCAGCCGAAAAGCTACTGTTCTAATATACTGAGATATTTAAGCTATTGTGTGAATCGTGCTCAGTCTCACACAGGATAAAACTGTGGTGGTACTGGACACCTCCCAGGTCAAGGCTCAGAGCATAGTGAAGAGACTACTGGACTAACACACTAGAGATCTGTACACCACTAGTGCTAAAACCAAGACTAGCCACTTACTAGTTAAAATCATAGCACTGACAATTCACAACATCACTGCTAATATTTTCTGATTGGCTTAATAATCTAGACTTAAGCAGGAAAGAGAATTCAGATCACCAAACAAACCTCAGGAAGTCTGTAATAAAACAAAACATAAAATAGAATAAGCCAGAATAAGACAGACAGGGTAAGAAAGGAGCAACGGCTGTTATCATAACACTTGCTATAAAATGCTGTACTGTGTGTGTGTGTGTGTGTGTGTGCGTGCATGCGCGTGTGTGTCCTCACCAGCTCAACGTTCTAAACCAGGGCAGGTGGTAGGAGTGGTACACACTGTAGCCGATGGTGATGATCTCCTGGAAGCACTTTATCTGAACACAGAGCACCTGTACAGAGCAACACGCTGGTCAGTGAGGATAAAGCAATTGGAGCGTCACAAGATTATGGATTGTGAATCTATGAACTGTGAAGGCCCTGGTGTGCTGGTGGGTTCCCACATGACACAAGTAGACATTGTGTATGTATATTAGTGAGTCTGGGTCCCGTTAAGCCACTCCTCCTCGATGAGACTCTATTTTTCATTATTGGTGCTGATCTGAATGCCTTTAAGAATCTTGCAGAAAAGGTTACATCTGCCTTTTGTTCCAAAGGTACTACTAAAGGTACTAGGTACTGTGAATCTTGCTACTCTTTATACCATGTTATGATTCGCTGCAGTGTATAAAAAGAGTGAGAGATTTCCTGAACCCAAAGTAAACTACGTCAACAACTAACATACATTAGTTTGTATAGAGCAGATTACAGTTGCAGAGGTGAATAGCTGACAGTCAATACCAATCTTAAAGGATTCGGCCGGCGCGCTAAGACCCCATGGTGATTGTTGACACTGTCTATGTCAAGATGTAAATCAGCCATGATTTCTGTTCAACTCACCCCCTCTCACGGTGTACGCAGGTTCCCAAATTGGGCAGCTGACATTGACATCTGTTCTATTCAAAACAAGTATTTAGCAGCTCCCATAGCTGTATCTTTGTTTTGTCCAACACAAGTAAGTCCATACAAACTGTCCTGGCTAAGTAGTTTTCTCCAATAGTGCCCACAAACAAACAAATCCACAAGTTTCGATTCTATTTAGTTGGTACCATTATCCTGGCTGGAGACGTCTTTCTCTACGGCAGATGTTTACTGGTGAGCTGACATAACACGAGCAACACTGGCTGCTATACCATGTTTGTTATCGTCCAAACATCATTTCACTTATTTCTCACTGGCAGTGAGAAGGATTTCTGGAAGCCTCTACATTGGATTCCCACTGGATTTTATCCAAGAAGAGACAAAACTACTTGCTAACTGTGATAGCAAGGCTTTAATTAGCATGTGTGAGCCAGGACAGAGCAGGCACATACTGACTAATGAGGTAACAGGGAGCACTGAACCTTTACAGGGCAACTACAGCATGACCTTCCCAAGCAACACAGTGCAGGATTGCTTTGAAAAGTTTAGAGTAAGGTAAACTTACAGATGTAGTTAGTATGTTAGATTAATTATCTGTAAATAAGTTCCAGAGGTATCAAATTAGCATTTTTCACAAATAGTAATACTTTGCTTCTTATTAGCAGGGTTGATCTGATCTACTACCTCCCTCCCCAATCTCTTGAAAATAACCTTCAGTGATGTATTGAGAATTGCAGATTTGTTTTCCCACACCTAACCTTGTGGGTTAAGGTTAGGCTGAAAATCCAGGTGCAGGTGTCCTATCCTCTTCGTCTAGTTAGGGTTAGGGGTAAAGGTCAGGGTAAGGGATGGGGGAGGGTTAGGGGTAAAGGTCAGGGTAAGGGATGGGGGAGGGTTAGGGGTGGGGGGGGGGGGGGGGTGTTGTGGAGG
>OMKK01033354.1:0-14667 GCA_900302305.1 Polymixia japonica | reverse complement strand
TGAGGTGTGCAGTGACTGGCTCACCACTGTGACTGGTGAGGAATGTTGTGTTTAACAAAGGCTGTTTTCACAGACTGTAAAACCAAACGCCCCAGTCACACCGTGTGGATGTACACTCGCTGGTCACAGGAGAGGTGGTGCCAATGCAGCCTTGTCTGCCAGGGAGGAATTGTAATAGGACTTTTAGATGAAAATGTGCAGAGTAAACTCTCAGTGAGACAACCACAATAACAAAGGTCACAGGCTGTAAATGCTCATTAAATCATTCTACTGAGGGATTCTGTATTAACAGAAGACAAATTTGCAGCCAAAATTGAACATTTTACTAGTAAACATTTACCACATGTTGTAAAATAAGCCTAACTGAAAGTATTTCACCATAACCAGTGATGTCATTAACACATTCAATGGTTCATGGAATAAAATAAGATTTGATTTATTATAAATACATCCTCATGAGGCTCTCCACTGCAGTGGGAAACATTACGGTTACATGCAAAGTGGCCCAGAAGAGTTGATTGATTGTTGAAAAGGGCAGGACTTTCACCTGGGGATTTATCACTCTTTGAGGATATAAATAAACCACCAGAGGGTATAAAGGCAGGGGGTATAGTGTGATGGCACATCATGGGTCATGCTTTAATAGCAGTGAGGTTGAGTTGTGGCACTGTTGTTATGGGACAGGGTTAGTGTCCCCTGATGAGGACTTAGAAGTAATACAGACTAACGAAGATGTGACTGCAGGAAGAAATAGGTAGCGAGATGTAAGGGAGCCATATTGAACAAAAGTCTTGTTTTAATTTTTAGTGAATAAACATCATATCTGCCAGAAACTACTACGTTTTTTTATGTTTGTTTTTGTTTAATCAATTCGGAAGGGCAGGGCATGATATTAAAACCAAGCTGCATACAATGTT
This sequence comes from Polymixia japonica, assembly GCA_900302305.1. Classification (NCBI taxonomy): domain Eukaryota; kingdom Metazoa; phylum Chordata; class Actinopteri; order Polymixiiformes; family Polymixiidae; genus Polymixia; species Polymixia japonica. The sequence continues at coordinate 13,750 of OMKK01033354.1, read as the reverse complement.
GAATTCCTCCAATAAAGAGATTTAGAGAACAATGTAACAACACAAGAACATGACAGTGTTTAGTTACCACATCATTCAAGGACAAAAAAGTTGCAATGTTTCTGTTGTGATGTTTGTGAGAACACTCTTTGCTTCTTCATAATCAGTAGTGCGTGAAATGCCTTAGTGGCATGTGACTGCTCTGCTGTCTAGCAGGTGAACTCTGCGTTATATTAACCATTAATTTCCTTCTTCTTTTTTGTTGTTCTGTTTCTGTCAGAAAGGCAACAGGCCCATCATCTAAGAATCTTTCAATGGTTTAGATTAAACATTGTTGACAAAAGAACAACAACCTCTTATAAAATGATCAGTGAAAAAAGTCATTCTCAGGTTGATAGTCTGGTCATTTTACTGTATATTTAAATGGACTGTCAGTGGTGACAATTAGGCCAATGGTGCACAAATATTAATATCTCTCTCCTAGGTTACCCTTCATTTTATAAGACCCAGAATTATCTCTAAAAAGTATGTATTGTATGTTGTTAAGATGACTTTGAGTGTTGTCTTGATGGGCTCAAAATGTTAAATATCTCAGTATTTGTCTTGAAGACACTGAATGAGCATGACATGAACATATTCAGTGAGGCGATGGATAAATCACGCGTAAACCTGTGCCATCTAAAAGGTATACATATCATTCAAACAATGAAAATTGCTGTTTTAAAATGACAGTCTGAGCATTATGAAATACGTTTGTGGTCTATCGATTAAACCTAAGAGTTACTAGAAACGGGAAGTTCTGTTTTCTGTTTGATTCCTTCCTTTTTTGCACTTGTTGAATTTCTGCTACAAATAAATGGTAGCAGTATATGGTCTTAAAAAATAAGTAAAAAGTAAAAAACAACAACATTTGCATTACCGTATAATTTGATATGCTGAATTCATAAAACGTTTGCTTGCAGTTTAAGGTATTTTGGTGTGGAGGGAATGCCTCATATTACTAGGCTAGGCTACTACTACTACTACTACTACAGTACTACTACTATACGAAGTATAAGAAAAATAATCTAACAAGCGCTGTTAGTGAAGCACACTTTAAATAAAGTAAAGTGTAAAGTGTGTGTGTGTGTGTGTGTGTGTTCGTGTGTGTGTGCGTGCGTGCGTGTGCGTAAGTGTGTGTGTGTGTGTGTGCGCGATCCTCGTCCTTTTTAGAAATGGTACAGCCCACGCGTTTCGGTCGCTATGGAGAACAGTTTCCCCCAAAGAGCGCCGGAGACTCAGAGCGAGGAGCCGAAGTGCCAGAGCGCACAGGGAACCATGGAGAAAAGATTGCCACTCAAGACAACTTTCCCATTAGACGGACTGCGATTTATAACGTTACATCTCATCCTACATGGATTTACCTGTAAGTTATTCGTTCCCGTTTACGTTTCTGTGATACTTTTTTTTGGAGGCACTGCAGAAGTTATAAAGCTAAACGGTCCGCAGTGTGTCTACCGTTAGTTACCGATACGAGCTGCTAGGTTAGACCTCGCTAACCGTGTTGTGTTGGAAGTGGGCTGTGTTTTGTTTCGCAGCTAGCTTAGATTTAAGCGACTCCGTGAGCTAAGCTAACGGATTTTCTGCGGTATATTATTCCTGCGCCACTTGAACCGACTGAACGGGCTGCCCGTGTCTACGGCTACACCGTTAGCTAACCAATAGTGAGATAGTTATCCGCTTTCTTTCTGACCTTTTGAATTCTCCACCGTATCTAAGCGCTGGCTAACGTTACACCCCGCTCAGCCACCGCAAATTATACACAAGCTAAATGTGATTTCCAGCTTTTCTGACCCTAGCCAGGACAAGAGGTATAACTTCACTTACAACTGAATCAGTGGAACTTGGTAATACTGTGTATATTTTGTGACGTGTTCCCACTGTTTCACACAATGACTGGAAGCGTCATTATCAGTCTTCTATTCAAATGACTCCAAAGTTATGGATTAAAAGCAACGAGTTGTAGTCTACAAATATGCAAACGAAAGTTGAATTATACAATATTCAGGGTGCCATTGGATGATAGGACGCAAGAGCAACTCCTTTATGAAAAGTTTGCAGAGTGAAAAGATATATATAGGATAGATGGCATGTTAGAGAATAGCAGAGTATGTCAGGGGAGGAGAAGCAGTCTCTTCTGTGTCTGGGTGTGTGGAGTGGCAGGGGAAATGAAGACATATTTCGGTGACTGAGAAAGGAAAGGCTCTGCAGCCGCAGAGTCTGGAAGGAAGTATTGACCTGCAGTTGGGCTACATGCCAGAGCACCTTCCAGTATCACTGTCACAAACAGTGCAGTAGGGGAGATGGCTGTACCCCAATCTTGAGCTAGGACACAATACATGACAGGTCTGCTAGGAGAAAAGAACAGTCAAACACATTTATACAAAGCAAATGCTTGACCACTACAAGTGTGATCTCTCTTTTGCTTACATATACAATATATGCGCACGCACAGACACACACACACACACACACTAACAACCTACACTCCTTTGCACTTTGTATACCAGCCCTTTTTTTCCCTGTAACCACAAACTATAGGTTTACAAAACAAAACAGAGAATTGATAAACATTATGATGTAAAACAAGTTGATTAGCCTAGACCTAGTGTATCTTTATGTTAGGCATAATACCAGCCCTTTCTGCCTTCATGTAGACAGGGATTTTTAACAAGAATAGATTTGATGTGTACTTTCCTTGGATGTGTCATTTTCAGAATACTTGTAGTGTAGACAGGGTTGTGAGGAGGGGATCGGTTCAAGGCGTGGCTACAGGCTGTGAGGTCTGTAATTGAAGACCATAGTTTTGTGGTTTCTTCTCTTGGGGCTGTATGATTCGCAATCTAAATAAATAATGTAGTAATGGAGCCACCTAAATTACAGACTCGATACAGAAATAGATTTGAAAAAAAGCAATGCACTGACAGAACAAGTTAAGGCCCTAATGGGGGTTATTGTAATGTCAGTAATTGGCAGAGAAATGCAGGGGGAAAAAGGCAAAATAGGACTGTCGTCCCCAGTTTAATCCAATTGGCTACAGCTTTGTCCCAGCATGACTTCAGACGGATCGGGTCAGGAAAATGTATTGGATGTGCTTGCCTCTAGTTAGGAACAGGTGTAGGAGTATTTCCAATTCCATACCATTGTCAGTCTTAATGTAAAATTATTAATTTGCATATTTTAGATTTTCAGATTTTGTCTCAAGTCAGATAATGTGCACATAAATATATAAACTAAGCTATGTGCCCGCCCAACCCCTGCTTTCACCCACTGGTCATAATGGTTGGTCAATTCTTAAAATTTTAAACTTTTATTATTTTACCAGCCAAACAAAATATTTGAACAAAGAATAATCTGCAAATAATGGTTGCTAAACTGTCAAAGTGACTGGAGAAAGAAGAAAAACTTTCATTCTTGATAAGGTACTGTCAACAATATAGCAAAATCTGTCTCATAGCTGGTGTTAATTACTCATTTGCTACTGGAATACTATGCAACAAAGTGATTTCAAACAAGTTGCAGTGTGTGTGGATGCACATCTGTCACTTGCAGCTGTTGCTCCCATCTGATTCTTTCATTTGATCTTAAATGTCAGTAGTGAGGCAGCAGACTGAGAACTCCTAATCACATTAAAAGGGTTTCTTTTGAAGGAGGGCCATCAGTAGATGAGTGTTTTGCTTTATTGTGGGACAAGGCGGCTGTGTGTGTGTGGGGACTAGGGAGCAGGCTGTGGCCACAGAGGCTCTGTTGCTGTTAGACTCCACCCTCTGCCCTCAGCCTCCTCTTCCCCCGACAGATGTGACTGTCAGTGGCAGGGCAAGCTGCTCCCTGGTGGTCCATTAGTGAATGTAGTGGACTGACCTCCAACCCTGGCATGCAACGCCCACCCCTCTGGACATGGCTCTAACTGGGATTAAAAAAACAAACAAACTGCAATGTCTGTGACACTGCATTTGTAGATCACTTTATGTCCACTGCTTTTAAAATTAGTCGGCATCAGCGACTGACTGGTCCAATACTAGCAACAGAAGAATACTTCACACATCTATTTCATGAGACAGGTGTGTAGGAGAGGGACGGATGGATCAAAGGTTGCAAACAAAATCCTCAGAATCTGATATGAGAAACCTCCTTTATAGGAGAGAATAACTGATATTATGATAGACTTGCATGCCCAAACTGTTGCATTTTCAAAAAATAACGATAAAGATAAAGATTTTTGAATGGGTTTCATCTTCCAATTTAACTTCCAATTTAAAGCTTCCAATTTAAAGGTCATATATGTAATTTTTTTTTATTTAATCTAACAATTAAATAAAATAAATTGTATAAAAAGTGATTAAAAGAAAAAAAAAAATTACTTATTTATTTCTAATTTTTAAAAAGAATTGACAGCCTGATGAACCCAGTTGTGTTTTGTCTGACTGATAACACACACATTGCACAGTGAGTCCAAAAAGCATATTTCCTTCAGTATTTAGCCTCGTTTCATCACTGCGTGTGCCTGCCCACAGCAGAGTGCATGTAGTCCAGTTTGCACTGTACATGCATTTGGCTGTGGGCGGGCGCGCACTTCAAAATTGAGTATTTCGGTGAAGATGAAACGAGGCTAAATACTAAAGGAAATACAATTTTTGGACTCGCTGTGCAATCGTTTAGCTACACAACCCTTGGATTATGCAGCATGAGCGGTTTTGGGATATTTGATGGTCATTTGCATGCCGTTTTGAACACTGTACAAACTAACACTGGGCCCCGACGCAGCCTGTTGAATCGGCTGCTAACGGCATCAATATTATGCAGACTTACAAACTTCAGTTGGGATTTGACTGACATGGGGGTGAGTAACCAACACCGTGAAGTTAGTTTTATAAATGAACTTCTCCTTTAATCGGTCAGAGGAAGGAAAGTGTGTTAAAAAGGAAAACGACCATCATCCGACACCACAGTACTGATTGCGATGTGATCTCTGGGAAATGCAGTGCAAGAACAGCACAGCAATGACCGCTTATCACCAACGCTGTCACCAAATTAATGAAAACGAATATCTTGTGGATTGCCACTTTAAGTGAGAAACCAAAGTTATGAGGTTTTCATGTGAAAGCAGCATCTTACAACTTCACACAACGCTGAACACGCTAAGCTAATGATAAATGTTTTCTCTGCGAGGATACATTTATTTTTAGTACCGCATGTGACCTTGCATAGACGGAAATCGCTTATTCCAGTCATAACTTCTTTGAGCGTTTGACTCATAGAATCTGGGAGGTATAAATAGCTTCCAGATATTTTCATGGTTAATTGCCTACTGTGAATGAACAGAGAGAAGGCCTTTAAACTGTTTTACCTGCTTTTTTCTGAAATCAAGCTTTTTCCACTGAAAGAGCAGATCACAGTATGTGGCTAATGTAAGGGTCACTGTGGATGTACTGTGGTTCCACAGTGAAGTATTAAAAGAGTGGCACAGGGCAGGATGTGCACAGTCAGCAGTGAAATCCCCTCAGGAGTGGAGCTCTGGGGTTATGGGAAACAGGTGCGGCTCCTTTTCAACACTCGTTCTCCTATGTTTCACTCAATCAACTCTCTGGTGGTTGTGATGTTTTGGGATGGGCAGACAGATAGCCAAGTGCACGCATACACACACACACACACACACCAAGGTGGAAAACTATTAACATCCACCAGCCAAATACTGGCCAATTTGGGCTGTGGGTCGTAGGGTTGCCCACTGACCAGTAGTCTGACTCGGTTGTTGTTTCATAGAGGATGTTTGTATTTAATTTATTTTCATTCCCATCTAGCCACACCTAAACCTGGGTTCTCGTATCTCTACCATTAACTCGTTGTGTCCAACAGGGGTGCAAAGGCAATCAAACACTTGCTCATGTTAACTCAATACAACAGCCATCAACTAGTTTAGAAAACTGAGCTTGTCCAGCTCCCAAATTGGTGATATTCATCATTAATCTTTGATGTAAAATGTTAAACATCCCATAAGAAATATGCACAAGGTTTGGGCCTTGGATTCATTTTAATCTGTTTTAGTTGTTAGTGAAGAAATTCTAACTTGTCTGTCCCTCTTGATGTATATGTCCTAGGTCCTACCTGCTATGTAAAACTCAACATGACTGTAAAGATGCAGAATTCCAGTCCTTGTTCCCAACGGTATTAAACAATGAGTCTGTCTGTTTCCATTGCGTACTTATCCATCTTTATAGTTGTGCGTTGCTCTGTAAACATTTAACAAGACTCTATTGTGTGGCTAGCAGCTATACAAGTAAACACATTGTAATGGAGTCCTATAGGTTTTGCTAGCACCCAACTGATACATCAATATTATTGGCTAACAATTTTTTCTGCAGTGATTGCTCACTCTAATATTAATTGTGTAGCCATTGTGTAGTTATTTCTTTTCTTTGGGTTTGTAGGTTCTGAACTTGAATACCATCCATAAGTGAACCAAATGTATTATATTGTTCTCTGGATTCAACAGGAGAGTCCGCCCTAAACTCCAAATTCCCACGATGACGTATTGACGAGACCTGGTCTTGGCTTTGTTCACTGGAAAGACAGGAACCTGCTGCATTGGACATAGAATTTTATTTCATGACATCATTTCTGCTGAGGAATTGTTAAGCATTGTACTTTATGCTTGTATATATTTCCTTGTCACTGCCTAGATGAGAATGGCGCAAGGCTTGGGCTAAGTCCTCCCATATTTCCGAAGCTTCAGCCTCAGCCTTGTATGTGTCAGATTATATTAGACACCACAAGTCAGGCAAATAAATACTTGTCCCCTAACTTAGAGTAACCTGATTTGGCTTGGAGAGTGACCCTGCCGCTTGCTGCAAATATACTGCAGCAATGGCTTTAATAGGATTTTGCACAACTATACCCCAGCTGGGACTCCGCCAAATTATTCCCTACTTCTTCTGCCTTCCCAGCTACGCCTCCCATGTCCACATACCTCCCCTGCGCTAAAGTTTCCATTCTCCTATTTCAATCTCTGACATAATCTCTCCCTTCATTTTCAGTCATGCTGTGATGGAAAAAGCTGGATAGATTTTCACTTTGAATGTAGGCCTTGCAAGTAATATGGGTTACAGTTTTTGTCGCCGTTTACTATGTTGACGAAGGAAGGTAGAACATGACTATACGCTACGTTCCCGACAGGCAGACTTTTCTTTTACACAGGCAAGGAGTCATAGATTGCTACTCTGTGCTGACAAACATGGTAGTCAGTTTGCTGTGGTTGCTATTTTTTGCCTCTCCTTGGATTGTGAAAGGGATCATAACAAACAAGTGGCCAAGTCTATTTTGAGCTTTAAAAATAATGTCGCAAATGGATTGAATTGCATCTTAAAGGGGAGCAATTCTTTTTACTCAGTTTTAAGAATGAACACGTAATTTAGCCTGTGACAGTATAATCGATCTATGTTAATATTAACAACTCTCTCCCAATGCCAGGAACCAAACAACTGAGACTCTAACTTGTATTTTACTGAGGTCAGTAAATGGGAGATGTACTTTTTCCTTTATATCTAAGTGAGCTTTACACTATTGGAATTGTATCCATCCCAAACCAGACAATGTAACCTGACCTCCAGAGAAATGTATGTTTTTAACATCATAGATGTGGAGTGGACACACTTTTGGCTATTTGAGACGGTAGTTGAATATCACCTAAAGAACCGCTTTCTTAGGTCATATGAGTAACATATTTCATGCTAGTATTCATTGATATTGCTTTTTAAAGAGGAATCTTTAGGAAGTTAAAGTCCAGAGGCCGGGTCTACGGAATTGAAGGCAGGGGTTCTTCTCTTCTCTTCTCTTCTCTTCTCTTCTCTTCTCTTCTCTTCTCTTCTCTTCTCTTCTCTTCTATTCTATTCTATTCTATTCTATTCTATTCTATTCTATTATAAGTTTTGAACAGGAGATGTGGGATAAGGGTTTGGCCTGCTAGACAGCCAAATACTTCCACACCTCTATCTTTCTGTGAGTTCATAGTGGACATGTACTGGGCGAGACAGCTTTGACGTCTTGCTATGGGTCCCAAATGACCCATATGCTTCACTGAGCATCTAATTCTCCCTGTTCTCACTGTTCAAAGTGGGTGGCAACAGTGATTTAAGAATGCTGCTCTAATCTGCTGCAGGAACAGTGTGTGAGAGTGTGCGCCGGGTAAAGCAGGAAAGTAAACTCCCTCTGACCAGCATGCTGGTGAAACGCCACACTGACCAAACTACTGCTTTTATGGACCACTGGAGTACACATAGTTCAGAGGCTTGTTTTTGTGTTGGTTTCACTTCCTCTGGGACTGTGAAGTGGTGATTGCTGACAGGCAGTGATGTAGGCTGTTTGGGAATGTCCAAAGCAGCAAGAGACTCCATTGTCGATTAGGTATTACACACACTAATCACACAGGCTATTATTTTAAGATGTGATAAGGAGCCAATAAAAAAGCAAACACGGTTTGGTGTGGCCTGGTCCGGTCATATTCGTGTAAATGTTCTTGAATGGCTACCTTATGTATACTTTAACTCTGTTAGATTTCAGATAAGAAATGTCTGGATGATTGCTTTGAGATTAGCTGTGACTAAGGCAAGAATTATGAAGCCAGTAATTATCAAGAACTTTGCTCCAGTAACACAGTATCTCTCAACTTTTTATTCCTTCTGTTACGCTGTGTTGTAAATTCAATCAGATCAATGGAATAAGAACGTATCAGGGCCAAAGGTTTTCTAGTCAGTGTTAGCAGTCTCTTGGATGGTTAACGTCATAACCCCTTAGAATTCAAACAACTTACCAAAAAAGCTTGATCATGGTAAGGGTTTATGAAGTGAAGAGATTAGTTTTGTCCCTGAACAAACAACAACAACACTGAGAGACCTTTGAATTATCTTGTGTTGACTACTGGAATACTCTTTTCTGCTGCCTCAATTAAAAGACCTGGGCATCCTGATTGTGTAGAATTCAGCTGCAATATTACTGAATAATACTAAACACATGTTGTATAATATCCCTGTTTCAGCCTTTCTACTTTTTCTACTTTGCCCTTTAATTTTAGAATTATTAGAAGAATTTACTAATTACCTCTAAGACTCGGCAAGGTCAAGCTTGAAGCACAACGGATCTCAGATTTTATAACCCCTTTTGAGGTGGAGTGCAGTCTGAGATCCCCAAGCTGGGCTCTTCTAGACAGTCTACAGACCTGCAACCTAAGCAAGAACGTAATTGTTTTCTCATTCAAAAAAAAACTGCGAAGCACATGCTGTGCCTGCGATTACTAGGATGTGCGTTTGCATAGAATTAGTACGGTGACATTTATACTTTACAAATTTCAGACATGACAGATTCACACAGGATTTAAGTCACTGACGATCTTCGTAGTAATTACAAATTGCTGGGCATCCCCATGTAATACCAGTCCCATGCATAGGGGACTAATATGGCGTTTTAGCCTAAATATATGACAGCCTCCATCATTACAGCACTTGAAAAATGATGACATGTTTGTCAGCTGCTGGTTGTTAGTTGATACATGCTAAGGTTGTACAACCTCAAGCCTAAAATGGGAATTATTTTCATGGGAATTATTGTAAAGCAAAACAATCTCATTTCCTCCAGGGTCTCTGTGGCATGTGGGAAACTATGTTTCCACCATGAAAGATTAGCCTAATGAAAGTACAGTAGCCTATTTAGACCAAGCCAGGGGACCTGGAGTCAATGATTAGTAGAGGAGTCTTTCTCTCTGCACAGCCCCGCCCACTCCCCAAAGGGCCTGATCTATTTCTGTCTCAATGAATGAAAATTGAGCTTGGTTAGAAATTTTTGTTAGGAAATTCTTCAAAGGAGAGTGTTTTGTGAGTATGGGAATGAAGTCAAGTGCCCAACCCTTGTTAGTCCAAATATTATACAGTACTCCAGGGTCTCATCTGTTCATAGCTGTGTGTGTGTGTGTGTGTGTGTGCGTCCTTAGGCATGGCTCACTGCTGGGTGTACACTTGAGTATTGTTTGGGAGAGTGGTGTGAGAAAAAGCATATTCCTCTCTCCTCCCGCAGTGTGGTTGATTGGTTTGTTAGTAGTGTTTTCCAATGCCAATCAATGTTGAAGATGTGGGGAGGGGGTCAAGTATTAGGCTAAGCTTTTATTATCATAGAGATTGTCACGGAGAGTTTGGCCATCTTGAAGTGAAGGAAGGCTTTCAATGCCCTCTTTGTTTTACTTGACCATAGGCTTTACGATACCGTGGTGAAATTATTGCGATAAAATCAATTAAACGGATACTAAGTCAACAATACACCACTTGTTCTGACTCCTTCAGTAGCCGTTATGCAATTTTTTTTTCATGTTATCTGGCTAATGCTGTAACACAGTCACAACCTAAAGATTTCATAGCTGTCAGCTTCTGAGACAAGAAATTGTTTTCTAAGCTTCGAAAACCGCCATCTTCATAAGGACAGAAGGTTTAGGCTACACTTGATGAGCTAGCAATATCAGACATGGATACCATTTCTACCCCAGTGTAATGTATAACAGCACTGGAGTGTTGCAGTGGACTCTATTAGCATCAGTGTGTCAGGGATGTCATACACTTGTACTCTAATTGAGAAAGACTCTCATCCTAGCCTAACTCCTGACAAGAAAACGCCCAAATTAGATCATCTCATTCACATGACAGGTAGAGAAAGGTCTGCTTTGCTACTCCTACACCATCACTACTTGGAGCTTTCTCTGCCTTCAGGACAGCCTCTGATATAAGACTTGTGTGTCAAAATTGCTTACTCCTATAATACCACAGTGTGCAAAAATGTAGGCATTTTTTGTGTGTTTTCTGTCTGCATGGAAAATGATGTTAACAGTCAACCTTGGGTCCACCGTATAGCGCGCGCATGTTTTCACAAATGCCTAACCCCCTCACAACCAACAATAACAACAAGGCAGGACGCTGCAGGAATGTTTGTGTTGCTTTGGTACACAATGGCAGACATCGTCCTTCACAGGTCCTACAGTGTAGTTATAGTGCACCCTGTTAAGAGGTTGCAACCTATCCTGACACTCTGTAGGCCAACACAATTGATTTGTTCTGTTTTTTTTTCCTCTTTTAAGCACTGATCTTTAATCAAATGTGACTGGGATGAGAAGGGCGCAGACACAGTCCTATGGGGGAGCAAGGAGAGAGGGGTCTCAAAGAGGACGGAGTGACATGTGAAAGGGCCCAGCCTGCCCTTTTGAAAGGCCTGTCAGGCTGTGTTTGTCTCCACCGTGAATTAACTAAGTGAAACTGCCTCACGCCCTCACAAGTTACAATGCTAGGAAGGATGGGGGTAGATTAGAGTTAGTGTTGGGACTAATGGCTTTTTCACACTGCACAAATATTCCTTACGATAAAGACATGCCATAAAGCAGGCAATTCACCACGACAAGGCACTTGGCAAATCCTGTTTCCAACTGATTGAGGCAGAATTATGGGCCACACAAACAAAGTTTTTGGGAGCCTCTACCACAAGCATTGTCTGATTTTTCTCCTGGTAACAGTATGTAACAAATGGCTCATTGAGTGCCCATTGAGTTCTTTGAGTGTCGGTATTTAAAGGTGCAATTTGTGAGACTTAAGTAAAGTGCTAGGCCTACATCCAGTGGATGTTTGCTGGGGAATGTGTTTGCTAGCGACCGATCACCACATGGTTAAACAACCCTACTACACACAAGTTGTCTGCCTGCAACATTTTTCCTTTAAATTTATTTACAAGCATCAAACTGCTGTTTTGGTGTCCAATCTAGGTATCACATTTGGAAAGTGCAAAGTAGTGTTCTTTGATAGTACTGTAGGTTGTTCACAGAAGGTCTTTTATTGATCCCAAATAGGGATCTGTCAAATTGAGATATAGTAACAATACAATAGGATACTTTACTATGTAATATTATAGTATTACATTGACACAGGGTGTTTTTAAAATAGAATTTTGTAGTTGAAAGACCACATTATGATGCTTTAAAAAACAGTGGTCTTGAAAATGGAATTAAAGTTTCCTTGACAGACAGGCAATTGCTTGATGTTGTATTGACATTGTATTGCTCTTAACAATGTTAACACAGCTTTTTATTGCCATTAAACAAAAGTAAATTAATTTAGTGGGATTATTAAAATTAATCTAATCTAAAACAAAATTATTCACAGTGCTGAATCACAATATGTTATGTGTTACAAAATATGAAGAAATTGCAATATTAATATTCTTTGTATCTAAGTATCTATTTTAGGAATACTCTGGTGAGGAGCATCCCCTGTGTCTATATAGTAATCCAGATCAGCCTTTGTCATTTCCTGGTAGAATGTCAGAATACATTTTGGCAAGAACTTTAGTATTGAGACAAGATCAGGTTAGTGGTTGTACTTAATGCAAATCAGAAACACAAAACAGATGAAGTCTAGACAAATCAACCAGCCTGTCTGTGTTGTACATGCATGTGTTTGAGGCTTCTTTGACCTGGTTCAGTTCAACTCCAAACTCATTGATGGTTCAAGCCAAGACCTTGCTGTGTTTATCTGTGATGTGTCTGATTCTATACATGGCTATGACCCTGTGGTCTTTTAAACGGATTGACCCAGCCTAGTCATGTCAGGCAGTGTTTTCTGTTTGCATGATAAGCCTGTGAACCTATAGTATGTGTATAGTAACTCAAGGTGTTCATGTTTGTTCCTCTGTCCATCTCATCCTCATAATGCTCTAATGTCTCTAACTTCTTCATTTCTTGTGTGTCCTTATTTGTCTTGGTCGCACTGTAATCATTTCCGAAGTTGGACTGTTTGCAGTTTCCCCTTGCTTTTATTTCTTAACCACATTTCCTCCTGCACAGATCTAATGTCTGCATTCTTCTGTTGTGAAGTCTTTAGATCGTTCCCTTGTGAGTGCTGCTTGACACGATAATCAATTCATGGAGTTTGTCTACATGAACATGTCATGTAGGCTATTTTCTTGTTGCTTGTTAATGTTTCTAGTTTCCCTCCCGGTTTCTTCTGACATACAATGCATGTTTCGTGGAGGGGATCTCTGGCCAGGAGATGGACTCCTTTGGGTAGGTCAGGGCTGACACTAGGTCAGATCTGGGTAGGTGGAGGTTTTGGCTCATCAAGTGGTCGACGTGGAATGTTTGAGCCGGTTGCTAAGCAAAGAGGAAGGTTTTGATTTACCATTGCGTCTTCCGCACAGCTTGTCGCAATTAGTGATGTCAGACGGGAGAGAAACAAATATGAAGCATTTCTTCAAAGGCCAAACGAATCCCTCCCATGAGTTCATTCTTTCCTTAGGTTTCTCAAAGATGTCTTCTATGGAAAGGGCAAAAGTGCAATTTATTCCAGTTCTCTTTTGTCAATGTAGCTTATATAGGCTAGGCTACTTCCTGTTCTTGGCTAGTGGGTGCCATATTCTAATGTTTGAGTTACAAAGGATCAAATACTTAAGATACAACTGTGGTAGCCAAATTTTCTGATCCTATTATAATTCTGGACCTTTCTAGATAAGATGGATGGCAAATAAGTAATCTAGTGACACTCGAGATATGACTCAGCCCTGCGGCAGCCAGCCTATTTCTTTGGTGAACCAGCATGACAGCTTTGTTTAACGCACTACTTACGTTCTATTTGCCCAGTATTTTAGATGATATTTCATGGTGTTCCTCGTGTGTGTGTGTGTGCGCTCCGGCTGTGTTCTTCACGGTCTGAGTAAG
>OMKK01033353.1:0-11914 GCA_900302305.1 Polymixia japonica | reverse complement strand
GTTCTGTAGTTGAAATCCAATAAAAGTGTCTTTGAAAACCCATTAGTGAATTGACAGCAATCGTGTTTACATTCTGGTGCAAACCACGTTGACGGTGTGTGTGTGTGTGTGTGTGTGCACTACGGTATCACTGAAAGGACAAACTAGTGGACTGCCCGGTGTGCACTACGGTATCATTGAAAGGACAAACTAGTGGACTGCCCGGATAGGCGAAAACAGTTCCACGAAATCTAATGCAATGAAGGTCGTGCGTGTTTTATAATACTTTTCAATATAAAAAGGGCATTACAGACAATAATTATGACAATAATTAGTAGTTATTTGTGCGACACAAAGTGGTAACTGGAATAATAAAAAAAGTAGTTACAAAATTACAATAACATCAGACCTACATACAAAATTATATAACAATATAGATCGGACCTGTATACTTTATAAAACAGCACAATATAACACAATAATTATACAATAAAAATACAATTATATATTCTTAATAAAACTCCCAGTAGTTGCTTAGTAACCGTATCCAGGGAGCACGTTGTCAAAACAAACGAAGCTAGTCTGTAATTAGCATCAGTCCATTAGCTAGACTTTACTTTATTCTTTATCTAACAGCTACGTGTCTAGCATTCAATTATCCGCCTATTTTAACTCAATCAAACATGTCGACCACTGTATATCCACCGGAGAGCATCCACAACCTTATTCCTAAGGAGGAGGTTAAAACAGAAAAACCACCAAGGTAATGTTAGAGCAGCAAAATGAGCTAATGTTGTTGCTAAAGTTGTAACTTGACACATGGCTGCTAGGTTAATACTCCATCTACATTCTGGCCTGGTTTAGTTTGGAATATAATAGGGAACATCTCTTTAAAGTGATCAAGCTTGGGATAGAAAGTTTAACATTAGGCAGGATAACCTTATAAACAATATTTCAAAACTTGACAGTTTTACTGTGGTTGCCCCCTTGAAGCCCTAACTCAGCCTTTTCATTTTATTGGATTTTCTTTTTAATAATATTGGATTTTTGGACGCATTTTTTGATTGACTTGTGTGTTAAAGACAAATAAGGAGAATTTTGTCTGTGTTCCACCTTGCAACATTCAACAGTAAAAATGGGTTGGATTTACAGATTGAAAATAAACTGTAAACTTATATTATGAAACCAGCAGACCCACTGAGCAGAGGCTATCATCTGGCAGAGTGGAGCTGGCTGGGCTGAGTATAAGTAGAGGTCTTGGTTATGGAACGGGTTGCAGCTGGTGGGGCTCTGCTCTCTCTGCACTCACACCATCACACACACACACACAGGGAGAGAGAGAGAGAGGGAGAGAGACCCAACAAGTGGCAACAGGTAGAATCATGAAAGTTCATAATAACTGAGGAAGGATGAACGCTACATTCATTATGCACCTGGTCCACCTTTTCTTTGGGTTGATTTTATTAATTGTCAAGTAACGCTGTTTACTTCCTATGTTTTTTTTGTTTGGTTTGTCAGCCCAAATCCATGCTTCACCACTAACAATAGGCAGTGCTTAACATAAAACAAAATGTTTTGCAAGTAACTGAACTTGATGTCCTTAAGATATCTGTGTTTAGGTCCGTGAAATCATTCCATTTGCTCTAACCTGTTGTTTCTCAAGGTATATGTCCAAGTTTAGGACAACAGTTGTGCACGAGAAAAAGTCAAGTAAGGATGCAATGAAGACAATGGGACCGGCAAAAGTAGAGGTTCCATCCCCAGAGAAATACCTAGTGAAACATTCCAAGGAGCCCAAACTGCCTGAAAGTGAGCTACATGTTCTTCTATATCACATTTTTGGCAATAATTCTGCCATTTTCTCTGCTGGTTTTCTTACATTCATATATATGTTTTAGTCCTTCCAGAGAAACAGTGTAGAAAAGTGAGGGAGAACACCATGAAGAAACCAGGCATTCCCATGAAGACGGACAACCCACTTATGGGCCTTTGTACCAAAAAGGACTTTGTTAAAACAAATGTCATGGAGAATAGCATGGCACTGCCAAGGAAGCCCCAGCCGATCTACGCAGACACCAACAGGGGACACAAGCTGGTCCTTGAAAATTCAGGACTTGTCCCCAAGTACACCAAGAAAAAGGTAGGGCGCTACAGGACTCTGAAGAAGGGCTGTACGGCTGTTTGATCATGTAAGAACAGAAAGAAATTTCCCAGAGTGACTTTGTAACTCTTACACATAGAGATGAATCCAGAAAAAGCTTTCTTCTCCTGAAACTATCCATCTTTTTCGGGCCTGATCATTTCATCACAATATGATAACTTTGTAGCAATGTACAGTATGTCTATATAAATAAAGTTTGTTATTTGTAATTATTGAGCTGATCTGTTTCTCTCGTCCAGCACATTTCATTGTGCCGTTGACCCTGTGTTAACCTACATATGACAAATAAAACTGAACTTGAACTTGAACTTATTGCTCAGAGTATGCACTAGCAGTGGTTGCCATGCTAGTACATGTACTGTCATCTATTCCTGTCTTCAGGGCTATGGAGAGATGCCTGAGTACCTACAGCAGCGCAAAGAAGAGGCCAGGAGGGCTCAGGAGGAATACAACAATTATGTTAAAGATCGCATGAAGCAGGGGGCCATGAAACAGCTGTCTGAGGAGGAACGAGACACCATCCTTGAGGTGTGATCGTTTCCATGTCTTGAAAAGTTTGGGGAGTTCTACCACAAATATTGCTGTTCATTCCCAAGATACATATAGCTACACGTTTTTGGCTGGGCGCAACAGCGGGGCCAGCCCTATAAATGCGAATGCCTTGTCCGTCACTGATGGACGTTGGAAGTGCTTGAATGTGTGTGAAAATTTTGTGCAAAAGTAGAAATCGCCTATGTGGAATAATGAAATGGGCCTAGGCCTACGTGGTTCAATGCACCATATCTAACGTTACTGACCTCCCTCGCTCACGGTGCGACTTGTGTGATTGAGCGAGGTGCTAAAAAATGACAATGTCCATATTTCTACTTAATTCTATAGTGTTTACATGGTGGTAAACCCTAATTCATGTTGCAAAACAGGTCATATTGATGTTCAGTGAGGTGTGGGAACCCTGATCACTATTAAACCACTGTTAGTGTTGTTTTGTTGTGATATTGATGGGTTTCCCTCATTGATTCCACTCCCCAGGGGCTAAAGAAGAACTGGGAAGACCTGCATCACCAGTACCAGGGCCTCTCTGTCGTCACGGATACTACACCCAAGAAGTACCGCAAGGAGCGTCTGGAGTTGGCGCTGAAGCAGTTGGAAAGTGACATCAGTCTCATCGAGAGATACAAGACCATCTACATAGCCAACCACTAGGACAATTTAAACTCATTAAAAAACACATTGTAAAATTAATATTAAGCGAGAGATAGTGTAAATACAAAAGCATCTCTCTGGTGGCTGACTGGATCATATATCACATGGGTTTGGGTAAAATAAACGATTCCAAGGTTTGTCTACTGGTCAGTTCTTTTTCCACCACATCTAGGTCATTGTGAGATTTTAATATTCCTAAAAGTAAGAACATTTTGGTTAGAACATAAAGAGCTTTGTTACAAAGGGGATATTCACCATTCAAAATAAGTATGCCTCTACATTTTAAAAGGTTTTGGTACTATAACTCCTTGGTTGACTAAAAAACATTTTGTAGACTGGACCTCACAAACTGGATCATTCATTCTTTCTTACTTCCTTTCTTTTTTTCTCTCTCTCTACTGCCTGGGAATTTAACCAAATGCTTTTAACTATCCCACAAGCTAACAAAGAATCACATGCGTCTGATTATCCCCCGTTCAAATGCCTGATTGTGGCATTCGTTATTCATTCTTCTCAACGGCACAACCGCGTCCTTTCACATAAATGACTTTTGCGTGATCACGAAGGCCCATGCGGACCATGCCATGTGAATACTTGTCTCTTCATTGGTTTCATTTTCCCTGGAAAAAGCTACGAAGGTAAGATGACTGTTTAGTAACAAAAACTATGGTTATTAGTACATGATTGATGATACTATCATGATTTTATGTAAATTTTACTGTTGTGAAGCACCTTGAGCTGCAATCCTTGTATGAAAGGCGCTATACAAATAAAGTTTATTATTATTATTATGAGCATGTGAATGACTCGCTGTGAACTATTACTGTAATAAAATATGCCATTGATTTTGAAGGGATTTCCCTTGGCGTAAGTCTTTTCTGTAGCATAACAGTCCTAGTGTGTGCAACGCACTTCAACCCTATTGGCTTGCCTTTTTCTTCTTCGTAGCTTGTGAAACTATTTTCTGTTTAGTCTGCGGTTAATTGTGCGCTTATGTCCTCAGTGACACGACTCGTTGAAGACCATCCTCGTTACTGCGGCCTCAGAGATGGAGGACACAGGGATGAAAGGAGGAATTGTGGTATGTCCGCACTAGTTTATGTTGAGAAACATTTACATAATGCCACTTTTATGTAATGCCAATTTATTTACCATTGTCTACGTGCAACATAAGCCGAATTTGTTTTATTTTCAAATTATTTATTCAGCTATCAAAGCAGGCTATTGCAGCAAAATAGAGCCAGTAAAACCTTTCAAAGGTTGACACATTTTTATCAACTTTATTTAACCGTAAATCTCAGCATTCTTATGTCTAGCAATGACATGGTGGAGTGATTAAAGGGAGGGTTATATACAGACACATGCAGCTGTTGAGTGCATCAAATTCTGTAATGGCAGGTTCAGTCCCATGCCCAAGGGCACGTTGGTTAGCCTAGCTCTAGTTGTTAAGAGGATTCAGCAACACTCACGTTTCCTTGGCCATTCCCAGTCCCATATTGCATGAGCTGTCATTTGGATGGATAACACCTTAACTTCTAACAACCTGCACTCCATCCCAGATTAAAGACGACTGGCCGGGATACAGTCTGGACCTGTTCACCTACCCAGAACACTACCATGAAGATATTGAGAGTGTTTACATTCCACACGGGATAGTCATGGACAGGTAATAAATAACAGAGTATGAAATATGGGTAATGTTGGGTTAACAAAACAGCAGTACCACTTGGTTCAAGTTGACGGCAAGAAAGAGATGCGAAATGAAGGCAAATTACAGTGAAGGATGTAATGATTGTTATCATTTTTGTTAATATTTACCGGTGTAATTAGGTAGGCATCAACTAGCATTTTAATTAAAAAAGGACACATATATAATTGCTTATATAAATATAATTACTGTTCTGGTAATATTTGATGCGATGGCCCCTGCAGGATAGAGCGCTTGGCTCGCCACATCATGGATGACATTGGGGACCATGACCTTGTGGCGCTCTGTGTCCTTAAGGGAGGCTACAAGTTCTGCTCCGACCTGATGGAGTTCATCACGGTTCTCACTCGCAACTCCAACAAGTTCCTGGAGACCAGGGTGGAGTTCATCCGTCTGAAGAGCTACCTGGTAGGTGAACCGCAGCGTGGGAATCACAAAATCCAGCAACACTTGGACACAGCAGCACAGTCATCACAGTGGTGACACTAATCCTAATCCTAACCCTAATCCCATACTATTACTACTACTACTACTACTTTACTGTTAAAATAATGCGTTTCAGCTCAAAAAGCCTTCATCAGTGCCAACCAAAACACCTCAGACCCTGACAAAACACAAGTAAAGGAAACAAATAGAAAACCATAAGGGTGCGTATGGGATACAGACTGCGGTGAACTAATTCACCTGGCAGTAACCTGGAATCAAATCTCGGAGGCCATCTTGAAACAAATCTTGAATCTTTTGTGTGCGAATGTATCAGTCAACCACACAGACGACTGAGAAATATGTAAGACTGGTGTTTAATAGGGACAACCTGGAATAAACTACTTCACAGTTTCATTTAGCCCTTTTTGGTGTAGTTTTCCTTCGACAAAATGTATGTATTTACACCTCAAAGACAGTTTCCTTTTTATTTAACATTCCCAGATTCCCTTATATAACCCTGTCCTCAATGGCCTTATATGACAGTTCCAATATGATTGTGGCCACCAGATGTCACTGTTGTTCATGTTTAATAGGGCAGAGCACATGCATGCAGGACACCTCAAGGGCAATTGATTGTGGCGCTCACACAGAGCACAGGTTATGAAACCAGCAGGCTGCCACATCCGACCTTTTGTGCTGTACGTTTCTTCCATAGCGCTATTATTACAACTTGAAATAAAAAGATAGGATAGATATAGTGAAGAATTAACCTTGAGACCAGTACAGGCACTTACACAGTACACAGTATCTTTGTTAAATTGTACGCCAGTGGAAGATGACTTATGTGGGCAGTCCATATCCAGCAAAACGCTGCCTACTGCATATTAATCCCGTCTGATGGAATAGCCAGTTTTAGAACTCCAGGGTCATCCCAGGCTACAGGAGACGTCAAGGAGACCATCACACACGCACATGCCGAGGACAGTGTCTGTCTGATGATGTCATCAGTCTGGTCTACCTCTTCCTGGTCCTGATGGAGTCATGTGACCCGCCCACGGGGACAGGATTATGTCCGTATCGCTGCTTCCCCTTATCCCACTAATGCAGTTGGAGCCAAGCATTTCTAACCTTAAAGCCATTATTCCATCAGGCCGGAGGGAGGGGGGTCACATTTCTGAGAGGTCATGGTTTTGTTTGTACAGAAAAGCTTAATACTGTATTTGTACAGTGGTAGCCATTGTAGCCATAGGTGAAAAAGTCAGAAAGTAACTCCACTCGTGCATTAAATCAGCTGATTCAAATTAACACAACTCTTCGGTGAAACTAATTAGTGACATCAGCTGGTTTGGTGCATGTGTAGAGCAGATTCATGGTTAGTACTTCTACTCAGTGGGCCTGGTTCTTCCACCTCTGATTGTAGGTATAGTCATACATCTATAACTACAGTAAAATCAAATCAGTAAACTAACACAAAGGTACTAGGTAATTACATAGTGAACGCAGTACATCTGTACTAGTACATCTGCAGCTAGGTACGTACATAGTGAACACAGCAGCGTTACAGAAATCATCTTTTGCTTCTCTGTCCCCAGAATGACCAGTCCACAGAGGACCTGCACATCATCGGAAGCCGAGATCTGTCATTCCTGCGTGGAAAGGTGTGTGTGAACTCTTCATAGTCGTAGTGTTTGGCAGTCACAGTATGTTGGCTCTCAGGCGACCCTGTGTTTGGCCAGGAGGGGGCGCCCTTAGTTAAACTGTTGCAAGTCGACAGTATTCTTCAAAATAATTGCGAGGGTAAACATACACACGCATAGCACAAGCAGACGACGTGCACACAAAGAAAACGCGCGCACATGCACAAACACGATGCGGGAGCAGTTAAGAATATGCCTACGGACCAAATGACACTTGCTGTTGCTCACACATTTGAGGTTTTTCCCGTATAACCGTCCTCTTTGTGCACGTTTCATGAGTGTCACTTTTGTTAGTGTGGTCTGCCCTTCTCTAGCGTGCTGGTGAATCAGACATTTATGGCCAAGGAATGTAACCAGAAGGCAGATTTGCTGACTATTCATCTCCCTTCTTAAGTTCCAGTAGTGAGGACTGAGCAGTCATACAAAGGACAGAGGCCTTATCTCTCCTCATGACGACACGCGTACCTACTCGAGCACGCGCTCATAAAAATGTGCATCTGAATGCGTGCACTTCAAAAAACAGAGTTTACACTGTTAAAATTCCCCATATAAATTACTGAGCCGTCGGCTACGATGTGTTTTTAGGTCAAAAACGGTCAAAGAGGACAAGCGTCTGCTTTAACGAAGATTGACAAACGCCTTGCGAATGATTTCAGTTCGCCTCTAAGGTGAATGCTCTCATTTAAACTCTTCATCTTGAGGGAAATGTAATGACTGGTTAGACGCAAACCACAAATTCTCACTTGTGTCAAAACTATTCTCGAGGACTATTAGTCATTGGCTCAGACTTTGCAGGCATTTTAACTTTCTTCAGGCATAATAACATTTTTTTAGTGCTGCATGTGGAACTAGTCACTGTTTTCCAGTAACCGTCAGTCATCTGCTCTGTGCGGTAATTGAAATGTCAACGTGGGAAATGTCGTCTTGGCGTAAAGCTAGCAGTGGGAACCTCCACGTTTCCACGAATTGGAGCGGCGGACAGCAGTGTTTGCACCTGGCAGTTACACCTATCTAACGCGCTCCAACTGTGCGGAAGTCTCCCTACGGGTGCAAAGCGCTCTGCTTTCCTAATCCCGGGTGTCATCCGAGTTATTGGAGACGTTCAGTTTGTATTTAACGCGACCATAAACATGAAGCCGGAGCAGCAGGGGGTCCTGATACTACCGAGACAAAATCTGACGAATGATCTTATTAGGAGGAATTCTCTGCATGTGGTCACATCCCCTCCTGTCCCGGGCCCGACTATTTATTATGCGGCGATGGGTTTCATTAGGGGTGCGAGACGCTGCGGGATAGAGTAGGGGATAATATCAATAATAGTAGCGGCTTTAATTTATATAGCGTCTTTCAAGGGGCCCAAGGTCACTTTACACACACACACTTAGTCACATAGTCACATAGTGAGGTCACCTGAGTCTTGTGACTCAGATTTGAGAAACGACGACGTACACGGCAGTCATGATCCGGAAGATCCACCCCAACAACACATTAACACAACGACACATCGACATTAACCCTGTAACGTACGTGTCTTTTGGTCCGGGGGTGTGTTATTGAGGTTAGTGGTGAGGGAGTAAGAGAGGCTGTTAAACTAAGATCCCCGGCGGGCTGCGAGAGACAGACCTGCGCTGTAGGATAAGGATGGTGAAATGTGAAGTGATGGATTTAGGGGGCCTGCAAATATTTGTGGGACTGTGGGATGAGTTGGTCATATATCCTCTTCATACATGCTTCAATTCATCAATCAGACAAGTCTTAAATCATGTTGCATTAACTCAAGAATTCCTCGAGTATAAATCATAGTGCAGTTCACAGTCAAGTTGCTGATGCACAGTTGTTGTTGTATATTTACGAGGCATGCAGCAAAGCAGGTTAGTTGTGCTGGCTTGCTTGTCCTTTTATCTCGGCTCTCTTTTGAACACGTCCGCCTGCACTTTCGCTGAGTGTTGTGTAACAGCGTTCAGGTGTAGACCCAGAACTTTGGCGGAGTGCCTGCATTCTCTCCGATCACTCTCCCCGAACCATAGATACTCTCCGCTGGACTCACAAAGACCTCCGCGCACCCAGCCAAGGGAACAACCAGTCATTTGAAACCCTGCAGCCGTGCGAGTTTGCAACCCCCGGACACTTAGAAGTGTCTTTTGCTCACTGTGGACACAAGCGGTCATTATTGGGTAAAATCAAAGGACAAGTCTGTGTTTCCATTGAGTTTCCATTGAGATATAGTCTAGAGTGTTGCTATGGTTACTGCCTCTAAGAAATGTGCATTTTTCAGAAACTACAGTGCAATCTTTAGTTTTACTGTGCATGAGTTGTGTTATTATGTTGAAAACTGAGAGATAATGCTTAACAAATACATTTCTGGTTTTCTTACATGTTATCAAGAATGTGCTGATTGTTGAGGTAAGTATTTAAATTGCTTGAGTGAACAAAATCTCATTACCATCTGCCCTGACCTGCAGTATTTATGTATTGTTTTGTCTACGATAATTCCATCATTATGTCAAAAGCAGAAAAAGAAAGTGGTCTTTTCCCTGTGAGATCACGTTTCAGATGTGAAACTTTCCTTGAAACTAAAGTCAGCCGTGCGTAAACCACGAACTCGCAAAGCTGTTTGCCCCATTCCAGATTGAAAAACGACATTGTGGATTAATTTAACATTTACGCAAAGTCATGTGATACTTTGCGGAATATGCCTTCGTATCGTTCTGCGTATGCCCTGCAGTCAGTCAGACATCAGACGATAAATACTAACTGTAGACGTTTCTAACGTCTATGAACAATTTGTCTAATAGCGAGGCTAGAGTCAATACTTTTAACTAACGTCTGAGGACGAGGCCATCCTCTGTCAGACAGCAAGACTCTATCATTGATTTTCTATTGTGTTCCGTTGCTCTTTGAAAGCATAGTATCCTCACACGCCTCGCATTCCATCCTCCTCATCTCTCCGTTTCCCCTCCCCAAGGCTATAGTCGACACAGGAAAGACCATGAAGGCCCTTCTGAAGCATGTGGAGACCTTTCAACCCAAGATGGTCAAGGTCGCAGGGTGAGTCATTTATTCAGTGATCTCTCTCTCTCTCTCCGGCAGGGGAAATGCCAATCATCTGACGGACACGACCGAGCAGATATCAGTCTTCCACAGTCCCTATCTTGTCTCCACGGCTGGTTCCTACGCGCTCCGACCGACAAGTCCCTAACTAGTTCATCGATTTTTTTCGCCAGTGTTTCGGTGTTGCTCTAAATGTCTGACGTTTTCGTAAACCGTCACCAAACCTCAACCGTGTGATTGATGCATTTTGAGAGTTTTGCCGCAAAACGAGATATCCACTTTTCTCGAAGCGTGACATTTACTCTCGTAAAATGATGGATATTACCAAAATTAGAACAAAATGACAGCACTTTTTGAAAATTATAATGGAGGTAACTTAAGTCCTTGGTTAAAAAAAAACGAATACAATGTTACATACAACTGAATCCCATGTGTTTTACAGATATTTAATGATAATCAAGAAAATCAGAAAATGTTTCCTTTCACAGAAAAATGTCACAGAAAACCTTTTCTTTTATTGCTGAGAACATTGAGTGTATGTGTTTCAGTTTGCTGGTGAAGAGGATCCCCAACATGGCTGAAAGTCTGACAGACTGTAAGTATTACAGTTACAGTGTCATATGTTCCACTGTTCCTTGTAGGCTGATCTGGGGTCGATTATCTCCCAAAGGCAGTCATGTCAATGTCATGTATGACATGTCTCAAACCCAAAGAGGTTGCGCTAAACACAAGTACTGTGTTTCATCCAGCGTATGGAGAGCCTGGAATACAGGAAGTGTTTTGTCGTGATATAGCCTCCTACAATAACACTAAAATATTACTGTTGAATAAGGCTGCACAATAAATCTAAAAAAAAAATGTATTGACTACTGCTACTAATAACTTTAAGAGGCTGTAGTATTTTGTCAAAGGGAAAGCGTTTCTGACAACTTCCTAATCAGGGTATTAGTGTTAGTGTAGAATCCCTGCTCAAATCAAGTTGAATGTCAGAGAAAAGCTGCCATTTTTTTCAAACCGCTTTTTCAAAGCGCTGAAAAAAAAGCTGCGTCTACATACTTATCCTAATTCATATTGCAGTCTTCAACAAAAAAAAGAAGAAAGCTTTGATTTTTATGTCAATATAGTCCCCGGCCCCAACTAAATCATTCACCCTGTGTTTACGTGCTTCACGTCCCTCTCAATTTATGCGTCTGTGTTTCGCTCAACAGACGTCGGATTTGAAATCCCCAACCGCTTCGTTGTCGGCTACGCCTTGGACTACAACGAATATTTCCGTGACCTGAATGTAAGTCCTGAACGCACCTTCCTTCAGCGCTGCGCTGCACTTGGCCTTTGAAGAGCTAAGTGAGAGGGATGAAGTAGACAGGAGGGTAAAGGAAACGTAGTAAATCTAAGAGACACACTTCTCTCCCTGAAACCTAAACTCACCCAACAGGTATCAGGGACATTTTACACTTAGGCAAATCAATGTGTGTGTGCATGAGTGTGTGTGTGTGTGTGTTTGTGTTTCTGCATTTGTGTGTGTGTGTGAGTGTGTGTTTGTGTTTCTGTGGGTGTGTGTGCGCGTGGAGTGTGGGTGGCTTGTGTCTGGGTGGGAGTTGTGTGTGTGTACGGTACGTGTTTGTTTTTGTTGGAACCACGACACTGTACCTCATGCCGGCACTCCTAGCATGTCATGTTGACTTGAAT
>OMKK01033350.1:0-11980 GCA_900302305.1 Polymixia japonica | reverse complement strand
TGCCACAACCTTCCCTTTAAGAAGCTTTGCTCGTTGTAATCGGAATATGACCACTCTCATATCTACACGTTCTGTGGCAATCAAAATAGTTTTCTAGTATCGATGGTTCATGCAATCTCACTGTTGTCAACCAGATGGGCTGTTCAGAACAAGCCTGGTCATTTGTTTTTGCTTGTTTGCATGATTGTTTTTTTTTTGTTTGTTTGTTGTTGTTTTTTTTGCTTTTTCATGACAGAATGCATCTGGTCCAGGAGCTCACCAGCATTGTTATGATGCAATTGTGATTGACATAATTATCACTAACATAAGGGCCTGGATGCACCGGACACTTCACGTATGTAGAAATACATGTGATACCAAAGTTTCTCTACTTCAGTGATTGATGGAAACAAACCGCAAAGACAATGATACATGAAACCTGTCCATATTGTAAAAGAATTCAAGAATGATTTTAATTTCACACTCTTCTTGCAAGAAAGGTGAGAAAATTAACCCTCTGATCATACAGCACAAGACAGATTCATTTCAAATTTTACTTCAGCTATTGATGAATTAGCCAAGCTAACTAATTTATTTTTAAATGAAACATTTAGTTTACCACCAGATCTGGCACTGTATAAAAAAAACTTAATTTTGCTCTGTCTGATGTTAGGATTCGTCTAGAATTGTTTCACTGCTCTACTGTTTAAATCCTAAGCGACAAGCTGATTATGTTTATTTAACCAACAGTGTCTTTGGATTCAAATTCAGCTGTTAAATGGAGAATAAATCAATATTTTGATCAAATTATCTCAAAGAGAGAGAAGGGGGATGGCTGCACTTGTTCTGGGAACTCAAAGGGCAAAAGGACACTCATTCCCCAGTCGAGTACACTGCATCAAATCACTTTGAGTGGGACAGGAAGGCTGCATCAAAACAAACAGAGCTTTTAAACTGAGTACCAAAGTATGCAACAAAAACACCCTATAACACTGGCACACCAGTGTCCCCTGTTTCACCCTTGACCGTGACCACAACAAGGCACTTATTATGTTGTTTCCCCAGTCTGTTATTTGGTGAAACAGTAATGTTCAGCACCAGCAGCAGTATATGTCACAATAATTTACTAATATGATTTCATAACAACGTGTCACAATGAAATATATTTATCACATGTAATTGTCTCAAAACCACAGTTTAGTCCACACATAAATTGGTTCCTTAAATTGCTTGGCGTAACATAGCGGTGTTGTTGAAGAAGGAGAATGCAGAGTCGAACTGGTCTTGCTATAGTCGTCCGTCGAGCTGTGTGGCCGGAGATCGGAAGGGCTCGGTAGAGACCTGTCATCCAGACTTGTAGTTTTGCAGGATGCTGCTTGAATCAGAGTTCGCTGCAGTTCTGAACTTTGTTGACTTTTATCAAACAAAGCTAAGGAGATGGTGGAGGAGACAGCAGCATCACAGAGCCAAACACAGTTTGCTCAAACAAAGTAACTCAACAGCGGCGTCCCACTGGAATCATAGTCGAGTCAGCCTGAAAGAGAGAGAGAGCGATCAATGATGCAAAAGCTATATTCTCTTACTTTGACGCCTATTGTCAGTTACTCTGACGCCTCTTGGGAGTCAGTGAAGAGACCTCTATCTAACTCTCTCTTAATTATAAATGGTGTTTAATACATATGTTTAACACACATATTTGACTAGATAACAATTTGAGCTGTTGAATGATTCTAAACAAGGCTATCTAGAGTCTTGTAGTTTCTCGAAACATTAAAAAGCTTAATACAGTTTATCCTGTTACCTGCTACATTGACATTACATTCAGGGACTCACTGCACTGAGTATTCTGAGATGTGTTGTTCATACATGTAGAACGGTACACAGATCGGTACATTTGATACAAAGTAACAGCAGTCCTTTGTCTGTGGGCTGTGTGTGATCCTTCATGGGTTAGGGTATGGAATGTGTGGAGGGTTCTGTGTGCGCGCTTGGGTGCGATCGTTCCACCCCACTGGTCATCTGGCCTGGTCCTTATCTGTCAGAGCCTGTCTCCTGTGGTTGGGTGATCATCTCATCAAGGGGTGCGAGCACTCGGTGATCATTAATCAGAGAGTTTGGTCTCTTTTATGACCACAAGAAAAACCAACGTGAGGAACCAGGGGAGTGTTAGGGTCTTACTCACAGGTCGACATGCTACAATGGGTTAGTTTTTCTTCCAGAAATGCATGAAGTGAGCTTAGGAAACACATGGGCTGTTTTTGTAGGTGAGTTACATATGTTTTTGGAGACATGGGCATGTGTTGTATAGGAGTTCTTTGGTAAAGTGGTTCATGTACCATGTGCTCACTTGATAAATAATGTAATGTCTCACATGAGGAGCAAATGTGTTCAGTCAAGATTGGGTGAAAGAACGCTCCGTTTAAAGTGGTAAGTCGAACACAAGTGAGAGCATGGCCTGGGTGAAGACAATTATGAGAGTAGTGTATCTGGAGAGCTGACAGCACAGGCTCTCTGATTGATCCCTGATCTGTGTCATGGAGCACTATTAATCCCTCATCCGATCGCCCTAGGAAAGAGAGACATATGAGAGAGGGAATTAAACCTCTAAATCCATTCTATGCTTTCGGATGATATTATCTCTGTCTATTTCAGATAGAATTCAAATCAATCAATCAGACGATAAAGGTGAGTGAGACACAGCTGTCAGAAGAGGAGAGAGTGAGAGATCATCAGGAGGATTGTATAGACGGTGGATTAGAGGATTGATAAAGCAGTGAGATTAATACTGTCACTGACTCAGGCACTAAGTCAGTTTAAAATTATAGGTGGATTTTTATTATACCTGACATTCATCAACTGGTCTTTGAAATCCCATGCAGCTCCATCTTCAAAAAGGTCTTATGGTAGCTAATAGCTTTCACATTAGCGGCCACATTGTAGTTTGTTGACTAGGTGTTATCTTTTTTTTTCTTTTTTCATCTCCTTAACTCTAAGACCTCCTGGACTCAACTGCTGGGAGCGTCCATTTTGTTTTGTCTGTCTTGGGAGTCACACATCTATATTTGGAAAGCCAACTGTAATAAAGACTGCCACTTTGTTTCACACCTTCCTTCCCTCATATTTCCCCTCCCCCCTAACCCTTATCTAATCCCATTAAGGCTCACGCTTCAGGAAATAAGAGTGCCTCCAAGTAATAAAGAAATACATTTACAGAGTTAAAGAAATGGTCTCATTGCACAAAGCCTGTGTTCTCCGCCAGTAATCCCTATGACACATCTCAATTATATATATATAGCTCACTGCTGAACCATTTGGTAAAGATTACATGAAAAACACTTGGTAAAAGCACTGTGTGTAAAGCTACTCAGTATACAGTGGTGAAATCATGATGTAGAGGTATTGATGATTGGTCATGGTGTTTACGGCCATAATTCCAGCTATTTAAATATGCTGAACAGGATCTTGGCAACTATTCAGTATTTATATATATATATATATATGTCAGTACATACATAATCTATGAACTGATCCCAGTTTTACCTCAGTCTGAAACGGAATCTCTAGCCTACCAGTGCAGGATTTAGGAAGCCATTTTCCCTGGGCTGTCAGCTCACGTATCCGTGACTTGATTGACAGCCTTCATCAGAATGTTCACTGGGGTTGCAGGGCGGGACCAGGTCACTCTGTTGACTCCACATGCACACACACTGACTCCAATGAGCACGGGACAGGGATCCTCCACTGCTGAATAGAGCTATATTAACAACTATAGGCTGAAATGATACACAACGTGCGTATTTGAGAGAAAACTCTAAAGCCTGAGCTTACTGCACCTCTAGGCTCTAAAGCCTGGGTGTCCTGTTGTGTCTCCATGCTCCACCAACACTAGCTACTACTACAGTACTTTGAGCTACAATCCTTGTATGAAAGGCGCTATATAAATAAAGTTTATTATTATTATTATTATTACAGTACCTATCCTATGAAAAAAAGTTATGTACAACCAAACAGACTAATGCTACTAACTGTCATCATCAATACATTTCCATGATCTTTCAGTATATTCCTACAGTATACTGTATTCTTGACTATACTACATTTCTATACCAGAGTACTATCAAGTAAGCGATTGCAGGGTGTTGGGATTTGCTGATCACATATAAACATCCAGCCTGCCTGTCCTTAAGTCACACCTTCTCCAGGGAGCGTAAAACAAGGCATCCTTCAAGGCCCAGACAACAAGTGAAAATGATTGGACGACTGTCACATCAGGGGGCCTAAAGCCTAATTTGACTGACAGCGGTTGCGAGCTGGAGAATTGCGGCCATCACCGTCCCCAAAGCCTGTTTGCATGGAGCTGCGATACAGCTGTTAGGCATCTGTGGTTTTATCACTTGCCTTCAGAACGAGCCCGGGGGAGAAACAGCGTCTGAGGAGATAAACAACATAAGCATGAAAAATGATAACAGCCATAAAGACGCGTCTGACAGGGCTGAGAACACGCCGCGTGCTGGTCTGTGTGACGTGGCTCGGTGGAGACCGAAGGGAAGCCACGTACACACTGTCTGCTGTACTTTAAGACAGGCGAGATGGGGAGGCTGCAGTGGATAGTACGCCTAGTGTTGTTGCTCAATGGGTAACTTCCTATTTACTTGGACTTACTTGGTGATACAAAAGTCAAAGGTGGCTCAATCTATTTGCCTGCCAAATAGTTTAGTGTATGATTCTGAATAGGATAATTGATTAAATAATTAATAGGCCATTTATACTGCTTCTGAGGGACGGCCCTTCTTTCTCCTCGGTGTTGTTTTTTTCTTGTTGCGTCTTCAAGCAAAGTAGAGATGCCAAGTAACCGTATGAATGGACATGTATATCATATATGTATATATGAGCAATATTGTCTAGAACTTGTCACTAGTCTGGCACTAACACATGTGATACTGACCAAGGAGGTCTTCCATCAGATGAGTGCACATGATCTTTATTCTTTTGAGTTATCTGGAGAAAATAAACAAGCCCCAACTGTAATTGGTTGGGTTTTTACACCTGTGTCCTTAAGAGAAAATATGCAATCAATTGTCTGTACGGAAAAGGCAAAGTTCTCGACTGTTCTTTACCTCAAGTCAGGGGCTATTAGCTAATGTTAAGCACAACACACACCAGATGAATTCAAATCGACAGCTACCAGGCCAAATGACTGCTCACCCAGCTGGGCGTATAAATTTATAAGTCACGGATGAACTGCAGCGCGGACGCTGCAAGCAGACGCATACCTGGGCACACAACCAAACGCACACAGAGGCAGTGACAGTATGACTGCCAAGGTAATGTAAAGGCATTTGAAGAAAATGTTGAGACAAATCCTGGCTGGCACACAGGACTATGCAACTCAACATGCGTGGAAAGAAATGACACAGACCTATACAGTAGGTTGGAGGGCACACGGTACACACAGACATCTGTATGAGAACCAACCAGTACATTAGGGCAGACAAGGGATTGATCTTGGTACCGCAAATACAGAAACTGCCAAACTCAAACATATGACAAATAAATAGGTTCATACAGTAGTTATTTAAAAAAAAAAAAAAAACCTGCAATAGTTCACATCAGCCTAAATATTACAGGCTCATGAAAGAATTATATCAGATAAAAGTGATCATTTGACAGGAAACGACTGAGGCAGCCTTTTTGTTTGCAGTCAGCCACTGCAAGGTTGTATATGTGCTTTAATAAATACCTAAAAATAATGTCTGAGTCAGCTAGCAAAGGTAAGAGGGCGGCATGAGGTTAGTTTGAGTCCAGTGATGTATCACTGACGTTGGTTGCAGCCTTGCATCACTCAAATGCATAGACATTGGATTGTAGTCTGCCTAAATAAATTATTCTTTGTTGAAACAATGTGTCACAAATGTACTCATCCACTGTTACTAATAAAAATCCTATTTGCATGGACTGTGCTATAGATATCCCCAGCCAAGAGATAAAATAGATTTTTGAAAGTAGAAAGTGTGGGCTCAAAATAAAATCTGTACAAATGAACAGTATGTTCAGATTGTTCACTAAACTTCAAAACTTCCTACATCAGCAAGTCAGTAACACATAAAGAGGCTTTTAAAAGTGCTTTATAAAAGATGCATTTGGACACTGAGTGGTGATGTGCTCGCTATTATTTTGTTTCTGGCAATGCACACAAACGCTTAAAATAAACCTTGAATAACTTCTACTGCCACTTTCTGCGGGTTTTATTGAGACTAACAACTGGTTATTGGTCAGAATCATAAAGAATTAAAGAACGTGAAGACATACTGCGCAATACTCCTTTAAAATGTTAATAATGTGATTAAATGTTAAGCAAGTATACGCTAATAAATTAACTGAAATTGGAGCTAGCCAGAAAAAGAAGTCAAGATTCAAAGTTTGATTTGCTTTACTTTTTGAAGTTAAAACTGGAATTTTTGTCTCCGTTAATGCTAAATGAACTGGAGTGATAGAAGCAATGGCACATTGCTGTATGCTAAATAGGGATGGTTTAAAATGATTATTTATAAACATTTAACATGTTGTAGTTGCCCCATGACTTAGTTGGGGTGAACTTGTAGCTAGAAAACAAAACCATCCACTCAAGCTTCAATAAGTTTCTTAACTACCTTTAGACCAAGGTTTTTATCTTACAACCAGATCAACATCCGTCTGGTAGGTGATTTTATGTCATGTTTTTAAGACATGATAAACAGGAGTCAATTCTCCAAAATCACAGTGAGCTATCTTTATCGTGCACCAGCAGAGTAGGAGGTGAAGCTGTGGTCCTTGTTGAAGCCACTTCCTGGGTCATGTCAGTGTAATTGTGACGACCACGATGACAGGAGCAGTCGTGTTTACCTCCACAGCAGCCAACATTTACAGGATGACATTTCCTTGTCAAAGTGACAAGTCCAATAGAGTTGAAGCCTCATGAATCTGTTACTTCACAGAGATAAGTGTACTACTTGCACAAACAAAACTGGAAGCTAGTCTGAACAGTGTGCTACCTTTCTCACAGCGAATCAGGTGAGCTGTTTGGTCCATTATTTATTGTTCAAATATTTATGGATGGAGCGGAACATCGCTGGGGAAGAAACAGACAGCATAACATTGAGGAACATGATTGTTAACTAACCACAATTGCAGACTACAACATAGATACTGGAGTAAGAGGGTGTACTTTTATAGTCTATGAAAGCAGGAAAATAAAGATTCCCGAGTAAGACTAATACTAAAGGCTAAGTAGTAGTACAGTACAGAACTAAAGTAACATTAAACAGGATTTCTTGAGTCCAATGAAACCTGAAAAAGTTGTGGAATTTTTAATGTGTTTTCCAAATGATATGCAAAAAGTTAATAAAATGTTCAGTTTATTTGTCCCTATTTTTTTCCTTTCTTGTATGTCAAATGTTTTAACATCAAGCAGGGCTACTGATAGGTCCTGCTACCTTGAGTTTCTTTGTTAAATAAATATATTTAATGAGAACTTTTCTTGGCACTGTGATATATAGTATGTTCTTTAATACTCTATTCTTCATAACCCTTAATAGTTTTAAGGCATATTTCCTTCAGCCCTGCATCATTATCAGATAGTCTTTTTGGTCCTAGTAATAAGCACAGCAAAGTGCGGGTCTGTGCCTCTCGTTTGACTGCCTGATGGTGTGAACTGACACTGGCGCTCTGCTGCCACCCTGTGGACTGTAGAGAACATCGGCCGAAATCATACAAGTACCGATTCTGTTGTCCGATGGTGAATTTGTAGCATACTTTCTAAATGACACAAAGATTGTGTGAGTTGTGTGAAACAATATATAGCTAAGGCATTAAGACTTTTTAATTCAGAGTTACATTTTCATAAAACGTTTACAATTTGAACTGTTCAATAAAGAACACGATTGGTGAAAACTTATTTTAAGTGCTGAAATGAATAATAGCTCACGGGTATTGAGAAATAAAAAAATATATATTTTTTTTACCTCGATAACTACGGTGCCATGGCTATAGCACCAATATTCAGAATTTCATCAACGTATGTGTAATAGTTTGACAATATTCTTTCCTTATCTGGATTGCTATTCTGCACCTGTCACCGTCTTTTAGCCTCATTAGAAATATATATAGAGCACATGTGCACGCTAACGCACATACACACTTACGGAAAGTAATTAGCTTTCTTTTTAGGGTGGACTTCAATCTCAGAATAAGTACAGTGCGAAATAGGTTGTTCACCTTTGCATGGCACTAGAGTTCAGTCCCTGGGGTCATGATGGAAAAAACAACATCCTGTCACTATATGTGAAAATAAAGAGCTTGACCACTGCAGAGAAGGTGAGAGTTAGCTACAGAACAGCAAGTTAAGGATTCCGTTAAGGACACTTAATTGGAAAAATGGTCTCCTAAGTCACTATGCAATCACCCCTTTCCTTGTCTTATGGTTAGTTGAAAGGGAGGGTTTTTCTCCGTTAAAAAACAAAAACAAAAAAAACCTATTAGCAGTATTAGGCCAGTACAATGATTGAAATTAATGATTTTTTACCCGTTTATTCTTGTTCAGGGTCACAGGGACCAGCTTACTTTGGGTGTGAGGCAGGATGGCACCCTGGATAGGAAGCCAGTCCATTGCAGGTTCACCACACACACTTTTGAGTCTCCAATTAGCCTACCCTGCAGGCACCCACGCAAACACAGATACAACAACCAGTCTCTTTTGTCCAATTTATTAACAGTACAAAGGCAATCTGAGGGTAGTATGTAGGTTCAGACTCATTTCTTTGTCGTCTCTTCCTCCTTTGACAACGTCTTGATGATCTCTTCTTTCTTGGCCAGGAGACGCTCTTCTCTGCGCTTACGGGCCTCCTTTGTTTTTGTACGGCGGGCCTCAGCCTGGTCACTGGGTAGGAGGAGACAGATGTTAGAAAACACTGGACCTTGTCAAAGTAACTCAACATCCAGACAGTCCAGTCATGCACTAATCCTTAGACTTTGAAAAGGTTCAAAGCATACAGGCCCATGGGGGAAAACAAATTCAAATTCATATTTAAAAATCTGAAACCTAAAAAGCTGAACTTTGCGGTATGACCATACACAGTTGGCTTTCCACTGGAAATGGTGTATGACTACTTCTGTTGGTTTAGAAATTCCCCCCACGGTCAGAAACAATTACCAAGCTTTGTGCAGAAAATTCATTCATTCCCCAGGAGAAAAGGAAAACCAGAAGTCTTACACATAGCCGCAGAGATCCAGAAAAAGAAGATTAAATGAGAACTTACGCCAGGAGCTTCTTGCGAGCCTTATCTGCCTTCAGTTTGTGGATGTGCTCCATGAGGATGCGCTTGTTTTTAAAGACATTACCCTTGGCCCTCAGGTAGAGGCTGTGGTACCTGAAGAGAATGAGATACAGGAAGTTGCCTCAGAACCTCAACCTCTTCTCTATAAATAAGCATTTAATGCATTTTAATTAAGCCAATGAACGACTAAACTGAAGATGGCTTGTTCGCCAGTGAAAGGGAGAATGTAAAGCCTTACTTACATGTGCCTGTCAATCTTTTTGGACTCCCTGTAGCGACGCAGAAGACGACGCAGGATCCGCATGCGACGCATCCACGTCAGCTTCTCTGGCATACGAGCATTGGCCGTACCCTTTCTCTTACCTGGAGAAGAAGAGAGGAAAACAGCACTGTGACAACCGAATAGTGATTTGACACACACACACACACTGTGAAAGCCATGAATAGTGATTTAACTTGCTTCTGCCCATTTAACTGATACGGGTTTACAGCGTTAGGCCTACCTACGAGGGTAAGACTGCTGTGTCAGCAATGAAAAATATGTAGCAGGAAGTTCAATTATGTGATTAAGAGGCAACACATTAGAACTTAAGCGACAAGTAGGTTACCCACCAGCACCCATGTGGCGTCCTTTACGCCGCGCCAGCGTGTTCTTGCGGCAGCGAGCGCGAGAATGAACCGTCACAGGCTTTCTGATAATCAGTCCATCCTTCACCAGTTTTCGAATCTGCTGGCCTAATGGGACATCAATTGCATACAAAATGAACAAGCTAGAAGGATTTGTGCTAGCCTAAGGGGCATGGAAAGCAGAAATTTAACAGGAAACTGCATTGTGAGGGAGACAACTTACGAGAGTTTGCATTAGCAATCTCATTTGTCTCATTGGGGTCCAGCCAAACCTTTTTCTTGCCAC
Source organism: Polymixia japonica (assembly GCA_900302305.1). Lineage (NCBI taxonomy): Eukaryota > Metazoa > Chordata > Actinopteri > Polymixiiformes > Polymixiidae > Polymixia > Polymixia japonica. The sequence goes on along the minus strand of OMKK01033350.1, from coordinate 1,777 downwards.
AGCGCAAGACGCTGGACGCCAAACGTTTCTGGAGCCTTAGCATGCTGGAACAGGAGAGTGGAATATTACATTTGATAAATATTGAGAACATCATAGATCACTCATGTCACCAATAGAAACAACAAAATGATTAGGACAGACTGAACATTGGTTTCTTGGTGAGCCCAACTTCTAAAAACGTGTTCAGTTTGTATTACAGCAAATGATGCAATAACTCTTACACTTTCTAACCCACACAGTGAACACACTGTAGATGTCAATTCAGATATCAATTCACAAGTAAATGCCTCAAGGGGCAGCGCATATGTTGGTCATTAAAACATACAATAAGGTTATATTTGTTCAATTTAATCAATTTCAGCAAACCTTTTCAGTCAAAATTGATAGTACTCTCATAATGTTGCACTAATTCTAAGCCAACTATGATTTGGTTAACTGGTTGTGGCTGTGATGGGATTACAAACACTTGATACTTGACTTCTGTCTTCATAAACATCAAGATGGCCGTGAAGTGATTTGACGGTACACCAGATGCAGACATTTGGTGCTTGACCACCATAATTGTACCCGGTTTCCCTAAATGTGGTACTAGCTAGCAAGATTGCAGCGGGTTTAATTATCTGTGCTTTTTATTTCCCATAAGGTGTGTTGCTTTCGTTCGGCGAATCATGGCAAATATGACAAAGACAGCATAATGGTAAAGTAATACTATTATAACTGCTAACGTTAAGGCTATCAACAACATGTAGTAGCATGCCTTCGCTAACAGTAGACACAGCTGAGCTGGCCTGCAGAGACCACGACTCCTAACAGCTTTCTGTTAAATAAACCCACTTAATTCGTATCCAAGATGAGACCGCATATCTAACTAGGTAGGGGGGAAATAGGAATCTAAATAAAGTGACCTGGTACCAACTAGTTTCAACGAAATATTAGATCTTCTGCTTACCTCATGGCTGCGACTAGCAGTGAGACTGACGGAAAGAGTTTATGCGTCACGGACCTGGATATTATATCGAAGAGGTGACTTCTCGATTGTGTGTGTGAACAAAATGTAGATATATCTAGTACTCGTCGCTAGCAATTATAAATGTTACAAGTGAAAATGGAATACTTTATTTGATCCCGGCAGTTCACTGTGCTTTAAGATTAATGTTTACTTTTAGTTTTATATTTGGATGTGGGCCTCTTGACCAGGGCATAGTGGTATATTCCATGAAAATGCGCTGTCATTTTCTAAACACTAGAGGACGCTGTTTACTCTTCTATCTCCTGACTCCTTTTTCACGGCTGATTTCTACGTTTGGTTGTCACCTCACATCACCTATAATAATAATAATAACAATAATGGTTTTTTTAATTTGGACGTCCTCTTGTAGCCAGGGGCAAGGAAGTATCTCCATATTCGTACATATTACTCATGTATGAAAGGAGCCCCGCGGCTGTTAATGCTTAACATAGTGTTTATTAATAGATGTGATTTTGTGATTAATAGTTGTGATTATTTAATAATGTATTGTTGATGTTTTATAAAGGATGAATTAGCTATTAACTAATACATTGTAAATGCTTTATAGTGTGTAGTTATTAGAAAGTACTACCGACAATGCAAATTATTTTGTTCATAGATGTTTCTAATCTTAAGGATGTGTAATGCTTATAAAATAAAGTACACTTTCATTTTTGTAAAAATACCAAATATACACAATATAATTAAACTACATTTCTTCTCACCAATTGATTGGAAGCAGAACAGAATGTCACCAATAGCAAACCA
>OMKK01033348.1:19198-32468 GCA_900302305.1 Polymixia japonica | reverse complement strand
CAGTGATCAGGTGCAGGGTAATGTGGTTCTGTTGTTTCTGAACTGTCCTCAGTGATCAGGTGCAGGGTAGTGTGGTTCTGTTGTTTCTGAACTGTCCTCAGTGATCAGGTGCAGGGTAGTGTGGTTCTGTTGTTTCTGAACTGTCCTCAGTGATCAGGTGCAGGGTAATGTGGTTCTGTTGTTTCTGAACTGTACTCAGTGATCAGGTGCAGGGTAGTGTGGTTCTGTTGTTTCTGAACTGTCCTCAGTGATCAAGTGCAGGGTAGTGTGGTTCTGTTGTTTCTGAAACTTGCTTTACTAGTCCCTTTGTATAATGTAATGTAATGTAATAGAATACCACCATTTTTAGGCTGTTTTTTTGAAGATTTTCTACAGGGGGACCATACCCTCAGACCCTCCTCATAGGGGCTTAGCCCCCCTAGGTTTAAACTTCCATTAACTATATATTATATAGTTGAGTCTTGCTTCACCCCGTAAACGATAATAAACCAACTTGATACAGTTTAGCTGTAATCACCAATAGAATAAAGTTAAACGGGTAGTTAACATGGGTAAAACACCTCTGGAACCACGGTACTATGTGACTAGCTAGCTCTATGCACTTCCATTTTATTCTGTGCTGAAATCTACACTAGCTGCATATCTGAAATATCAGGGCGTTTTCACACTTGGTCCGATTGGAGGGGTTTTTCCAGACCAAGGCCGTTTACCCCCAGAGTTCAGTCATGTCATGAATGAAAGCTGTTTCAACTCGGGTGCACACCAAAAAAGCGATCTGCTTGGTCTGGGGTCCGATTCGTGCAAACTGCGGTGCGGTACGTATATTTTGTTGGACTGTCACATCAGTCACTTTCTCCCCCTGCTATTTGTTTCAAAATGACTGTTTACAGACTATATTTCATCAAACTCTTGTGGCATCTTCATGGTATATTTAAGTCGACATACAGACTTAGTAAGCTTATCAGTAAGTTCAAGAAGGCAAATTGCCCACTATTTTGAAAGTTTACAGTACAGAAAAGTCTGTTGCTGACAGTAGACAGTCGCTGTGGATGAGACAACGACTGATGTTAAGTAGTATTACACAAGTATTACACAATCGCACCACTGTTCAGAAGAATTTTGCGTGTGTATGAAAGTAAACCATCTATGGTTAAATAAAAAAACTGATCTCAGATTCAGACTCAAGCAATCAGACCAAGTATGAAAACACCCTCAGTGGTGGACGTCCACTATTATATAATGGCGGTTTTCCATTGCACTGTACTGGCTCGATTCAACTCGACTCGATAGACTCACCTCGACTCGACTCGCTCTTGTTTCCTTTTCCACTGCAAAAATAGTCCCCCGATTGTAGCTGGTCGCCATAGCGACGCTGCGCGAAACTGCCATGACGTCATCTCGATGCAACACACAGAGGAACAATGGAGGATATCGAAGGGATTGTGTTCTTGATTCTCGGTATGTGGCTGTTTGCCAATTGCCAGTTAGTTCTAATAGTTAGTTCTAATAGTTCCAATAGTCAAATCGTTGCAAATGAGTAGGTACTCGTAGCAGTGAATGCTCGCAGCTGCTACAATAGCTTCGCAATTTAAACACGGCGGGTGCAGGATGTCGCGCTAGTGACGATTCTCTCTGGCCAATCAGCAGTCAGCAGTGATTTTACCTCGCCTCAGCCCGCTTTTAGAACCTCGACGGAGGTGGTACGAAAAATAGTACCAGGTACCAGTGGAAAACCGAAAAGGCCCAGTCGAGTCAAGTCGAGCTAGTACAGTGCAATGGAAAACCGACATTATACTGCACTACTTTCTCTCAAGTACTGTTCTGTTTACATATATATATACATATATATATATATTTTTTATTTTATTTCTATTTTTTTTAGCTGTTTATATTTTTATATTTTATATTCTTACCGTTATATTTTTTTACCATGTTTATATTTTTTACCCTGTTTATACTTTTTACCCTGTTTACATTTTTTACCCTGTTTATATTTATGGCTCTGCTCCCCTCTTTATTAGTACTAGGTACTGTTTTGTGGATAGTTTGGTTCTTATTTATAGTGTGATTTGGTTTATTTTACTCCTCTCTTTTTTTTTTCTTTCTTCTAACCACATTGGGAGAAGCCATGCGATTTTACGCAACACAATGCAATGATGCAGGCGGTGTGTACGAAGTGTTAGAGTCCCTTTAACTTTCATGCTTGTTCTGGACCTCAGTCAAGTCCCGAATGACTGCAAGAATTGTAGCTCCATCCTGTGGTTGATGCTTGCAATTGTTTATAAACTCACAGTCAATCATTCTTTACTTTGAGAGGCTCACTAGTATAACATCTGAGGGGTGATCTTATACTAGTGGGCGATCTAACTTCAGACTAAACCCTGGGTTTTCAATGTCACAATGGTGTCTTACTTTTACGTGGGGTATATCACCATGGTAACTTATTCTGTACACCCTGCTCTGGGGCAGGTTATGTTCAGGCTTTCTGATTGAAACATATAAAAGCGCTACCCATTGCCCAATCAACCCCCTTGAGAAATGGCATCACCATTCATTGAGAATTTGCTCAAATTAGTAACTGTGGTATAGGCCTAGGCCTAGTGTTCATTGTTAATGAATGTTGTACTTAAAAAATAGGCAAAGACTGTATGTGTATATTCCTGGATATTGTATTATATCTTTTCAATAAGAAAAATAGGTGTGCAGGAGTTTTAGAGACCATCAAAAACCGCTGACTTTCTCCGGATCTGACTAGTATGAAAGTTATATAGTACCTTTAAACTTGATACAGCATATTTAAAATCTGGACTGCTTAAAGATTATTCATAAACCTTACATGCAAGACTTGTATGACTTTTTATTGATAGCAAAATTCTCTGCATCACCAGTGGAATTCATATGTGCCTGTAGCAAAGAAACGCAATGCACACTGTTAGTTGTACAGTAAGGGCATTTCAATGCATTAGTGATATAAGGCTGAAGAAGCTTGCATGTGATATCCCCTCAGCTGAGAATCTATAAGATATTTTTTAACATTAATATAGCAGCAAACAACTAATTGCTATGTAAAAATATAGTGGAGTATTGGCATCCTGATCTGAGAATGAAATCACACTCCCTCTGTGTGTTGTAATCTGAGCTTCTCTGTTCTTTGTTTTGGTAGCTGGTCCAGCTGTGTGTGCATGTTAGTGCATGTTAGTGCATTAGTGTTAGTGTGGCCGACAGCACACACCCATTTGTTTTGGTCTGAGATGCTGGTGCTCTAGTGCGACAACTACATTCAGTGGCTGAATATCGCATATAGCTCCTTTAAGGTTTAAGGGCTCTATAATATGCAGTTGTTACATTAGAAATAAACTGTGGGGCATTACTGAGAGTGCATTAAGTGCTAAGGTAAATAAGGTATTAACTTATGAATTTATATGATTAGCAATTTTCTGCTAGCATCCTTCTCGTCTGATTGGTAGCAACAGTATTATATGTTTAAACTCATATGATTGCAAATTACTTTTGTTCCACTGAACTGGGTGTGAAGTGAGCACAGAGCTTGATTAACAAATCATGTGTTAACTAAAGGCTGTTTTATACTTCCGCGGAATCCATGGACATAGAGACAGAACGCAATTAAGTCCCACCCAAACCCGGGGGTGAAAACAATTTGTCACTCTCCATTGACTTTGTATTGAAGGTGCCTCCCTGTCACTTCTGTCTGCTAGCAAACAACAGAAAAATGCTTAAAATCTGCTATAGGTTAAATGATGCACTGAGAGACACTGAGATAGACAATATTGAGTTTGTCAACCTTTTCCTCTCTGGTAGACGTAGGGTGCTAAAATAATCCTTTGACATGCTGAAATTCCCCTCCGGTGGCCGTGGTTGTCAGTGTATGACTGACTGTCTCTATACTTGGCCACCCTGGGCACAAATCGTGCTCAAATCCGTTCTCAGCGGATACGGAAACAGAACGTCTCTTTCATCAATTAAATTTCTGATGCAAAGCTACTATAGTGGCTTCAAAGGATGGAACCTGCACATTTCTTCAAGTACTTCTTGGAATACTTTGTGTCCATGTTTCATTCTAACTCGTAGCGACTCGGATACAAATGACCGGATACAGTTTTGGGGTAGGCAGGCTCTAGACAGGATCTGCGCACTGAACAGTGCATAGGCTCTCCTTACTTGGCATGTATGGGGTGATTAGTGCCAGCAGGTGCTGAATACTGTTAATTTGAATTTGCATTACACGGTTTGAAAATGAATGTAATTGTTTGAATTTAAATTGCATCATTTGAATTTGTATTACACAGTTTGAAATTGAATGTAATGGTGTGAATTTGAATTTGCACATCTGGGGACTTATGTAACTTATGTATATACAACTATGTTTGGTCATGAAGTATGTGTTCCATTTTTTTATTTGGGATGGGAATGCAGGTACCCTCCAACAGGATGTTCACTGTGGAAAGAGACTAATACCTAAATACAGTCCAGGGAGATACTATACAGTCATTTGGCGAGAGCAGAATAACATTTTATTCATTTTTATTTCCTGACAGCAGACGTTTTCCACTTCAGTCGGCATTTTAGCACATGTCCCACATGAGACATCCTGCTGTAATCTTTGTTGCTGCGGATGTTCGTGCTGTCTGTTCTCATATTCCGGATTGGATTTGGGCTCGAACATGTATGGTTGGATTTGAGCAGTTGCCATTTCCAATCAAGAATGCTAAATTATATGTTACTTAGTAAGTTTACAGTTTGCTTTCTGAACCTCCACACCAACCAATCAGAAGCTAATATGGCTTGTTTCAGACAGAGGTTGAACAGAGGGGCTGCATAAAGGGCTTTTTAGATGAGGGGTGACCTCTGCTTGCGGACCCGCACCACCCTGCTCCACTTCTCATGTGAACGGAACACCTGGCACACCCAAGGAGGTTCTATAATAACTGGAGGATGAACGGGAAAATGGCCACCCATTAATTTGAACGAAAGCTGCTCACCCAGCGTATGAAGCAAAACATTTACCCTGGCGTGACGACACACACAAAAAACAAGGTCTTATAAGGCTCTGAGTGATCTTTAAATAAATCAGCCTTCATGTTTAAAAAATACATAATTCAAAGAATGTTTTAAGGTATTATGTGGTGTTGTAGGTAGGTAGGTATCTTCTGAACAGTTTTAGAGGACTGTCTTTTACAGTGGCCGTCTATGGGAAAAAAAAGCCTTTTGGGCCGCATGTGAATTTTAGGCTGCAGTACCACCGTTGGCCACCACCACAAATTTGGGTCACGGCTGAGACCTGACGCTTAGGGGCTGGGCACACTGTGTCTCGCGTATGGTAACCATGGAAATGGTCATGTCAGCTCTGATCAGCTAAGTTTGACTAAGCTCTGATTGGCTAAGTTAGCTAGCCAAAGTTTTTAGTCATATATAACTATCGAATTGTAACATAACTACATACCTGATACTCCAGCTCTTGCACTGACATTTTGCCATGCAAATGTTTTTCTGTTAATGTCTCTATAACTGCTTAAAATGCATTTATAGAATTCCGGAAAGGCAGAAACGGCAATGATGAGCTTCTCCATGTTTAAAAACCAGTGACAAGTTGTCCCTGACAACCGAATACACTTTGATTTCATTGGTCAGGCAACATGGTGTCCAATGATTGGTCCATTGTTTGGAGAACTCCGCTCAGCACTGTCAAAAACTCATTCACCTTGGCTGAGCAGGCGGGTGTGTGTGAGACAAGCCCGCTCCAGGCCCCGCCCACCCGCTCCTCCCTGCCGCGGCGCGCCGATCGTCTCTCATTGAAAATGAATAACTAGCATGCGGGCATTGTGCCCCGTCTAAAAGTAGATAATAAGATAATTAAGGTAAATAAATAAGGACTTTTTTGAACTCTAAATCATGCAAAGCTACTCTAGTGAAGTCCCAGGATAAATATAAAGAGTTGTAAATTAGCACGATAGCTCCCCTTTAACAGCATTCAAATGCAGCTCCTGTTGGCACTATAATCATCCCACAGTGATGTTCGAATGGTCAATGAAATATGATCTTAGCAACAAGTGTCACTGCACCGTACACCTCTGCCTGGCCCCGCCCACATTTCCTCACAGTTAAAAACATGCCACGCCTCCCAAAATACAAAATACAGGTGAAACATGGCGGAATTTCGAACACAGATGGAAGGGAAGCGGCCTGCTTCAGATGATATTATTTTGAGCTGCAACCAAAAGAAATCACGTTCTCTTTCTCAGAAATTGTCGGACAAAGCCAGATCTAAAACCCGGGTCAACATTGGACTGGCTTTTGAAAGGTGGAGATCTTTGAGGGCAGCAAAGGAATTCAAAACCGACGAGGATTTGGCCTTCTTTCTCTTGGACTGGTAAGTAATATTTGAATCCTTAGTATAAGTTGATCGTTATTTTGGTAATGGTAGATAGCTGACTGGTGTTTTACACTCCGTTTAGTTTATTATGCGGCTGCGCTGTTTATGCTACCTTGTTAGCGTGCTAATGCTAGTAGCTAGCGAGCTAACTTATGTTGCTCACGATAGCCAACTAGCCTTTTGTTTACTGTTTACCCTTTAGTGTTGACACGTGTAGCTAAGAGTATCTAACACCCTTGTTTGTGTTGACTCTGCAGGAAGTTGTTTTGAGTTGTAATTCAATGTGAGATTTTGTTCAAACAACTATGGTTTGTAATTGTCTTTATAGCTATGAAAAGGGGCCCATCGGACCACCTTCGGACCAGTGAGTTGCCCAGTCATTGTATCTATGATAGTCCCGGATAACATTGGCATGTTTGGGCAACATATAGTCCATGCCACATATGATTAGACTAATTCATTCTATATCGGCAATATTTTTAGAGTGACTGAATAAGCTGTCCCACGTTTTGTGTTTGTAGTGAGGAGCACAAAGGTGAAGATACTGATGAGAGCACGATGAGTGCTTCTGAAGTGCAAGGACTACTGGAGAGGTGAGTCTTTTCCATTTTTCCTTTTTGAAATGTATGGCTGCTATATTTCCCTCTCCCTCTCTAATCCATAACACATTCCCAACCTTTTTTATTTTGCTGTGTAGCCTGCAAAATATGAGCATTGAGGAGGGAGAGATTGGATGGATGAGGATGACATCAATAATCTGGTTAACAGTGTGCAAGTGTCCTTCTTTATATAAACTTTTTTGTGTCCCTTCATAGCTGGGGTTCTACAATTTGTAACTTGGCATTTTCATTTTAGAGCTGACTGGACTAGTGAGGGAAGAAGTGCCTCTGGAGGAGAGACTGAGAGTGTTCAGGAGGAAGATGACAGCTCAGACGAGGACTGTGCCCCCTTTATCCATATAGGGTATGGATATCACCAATTTGATCTGATCATAAACTTCCTAAGTTGTGCAAGCAGGCTACTAATGTGTTGCAAATCAACAGGTTGGATGGTGCCACGGCTGAATGGCCCAACATTGAAAACCTGCCAGTTATCACTGCTGATGAGATGGTGCACGACCTCCCTGCGGAGGTTATACCTCCAGTAGCTGACACAGTGCTTCCTGAACCTCTCAAAGTCCAGTGTGAGGAAGACATTGTAGGCGCACGAGCATCAATCATTTATGAGGAGAGCCTGCGACAGCTAGCTCTATCCGTAACTCTGCCAGTGAGACACTGCCCCTACACAGAAGATGGCGTGGTGTGCGATTGCGGCCCTCCTTTTGAAGTTATTATCACCACGCGGAGCACTGCTAGTATTGCAGAATGGGTACGTTTTGAGACCATACCAGCTGTTGGTGTAATAATTTGCCACCATCCTAGATTTGAATGAAACTGGTATCATCTAGCTGTGCTGTGTACAGTTGTGTCTCATGACGGCTTGGAATTATTGGTTTAGTCACTACCATACATATCATTATACGTCATTTGCATGCAGTACGGGAAGTTTATGCATTTATGTTTTTATCTCTAGGTTTGTTATCATGGACACACTGTATGGAAGTGGAGCTCACAGCCCACCATGAAATTTGGGATGCAGGCAGGGGACTTCATGCTGGCCACTAACATCTTGTTGTCTGGTAACAACTATGCCAAGGTTGCCATCCTGTTTGAATTCATGAACATGGGAATTGTGAATCCGAACACCTTCAGTAAAATCCAGGACGCCTACTGTGTGGATACCATCAAGGAGTTCTGTGTGGAGAGAGGGTCAGAGGCCATACAGGGTCTTCAGGGCAAGATGTGGTGGTCGTAGGTAAGAAATGGCCGCATGTGTTACACTATTATTTTTGATTTCCACATAGAGCCACTGCAGATTTCGAGGCATTCCAGAACCACATCCCGACGTATGCCAGCAAGGGCTTCTCATATGCACCCCCAGTCTATGAAGCCAGAGTTCTCCTAGCTTCCCTAGACTACAACTACCACCAGAACCGACCACCAAGGCTGACCGCAGATGGCAAAATAATGTAAGTTTAATATATGTCCTATGACATTACACAGGATCATGTTAATTTAAGACTGCATTGTGTAATATTTTCCCTCTTAAAAGTTAAAAATGAACTCAAATCTTTCCCTCTCCTGCGACACCTCCCCATCACTGCTCTCCCCTGTCCATGAAAAAAACCTCACATGCTACAGGTGCCCTGATTCTTGGGAGGGGTTTAGAGATGGGCTGGGAATTGTAAACATGGCTTAGAAAAGAAGGAATATCAACACACTGGCCAATCTGCAGTGGCAGACACTTGTTACCAAGATTATATTTTACTGAACCTTCACAGCACACAATCTCCATGTTATTTTAACATTAAATATTCTGCACAATGCAGCTTTAACATCAGTTGTTTTTATTTTGCACTATAATGTAGTATCCAAATTGTTTCAATATGCTGAACTTCACCTTGCTGCAAATTTCCATTGATGGAATGCTCTGTTTCAGGCATAAAAGGCTCTACAAGAAAAATGCCAAGCGATGGAATGTATACACCATGAAGACTCCTAAAACATATGGTTACATCCCAGAGCTTCAGGCAAGGATTGTCAAGAAGAGACTCTCCTCAGACACTGGGATGCCCATCAGGAGGAGCCTCCGCCCTGATGATCCCCGAAGACTCGACCTTTCCCCCACCAGCCACTGCTGAACCGGCTGAGAAACAAGTCAGAAAAGGTCTAGGTATGTTTTATAAGCAATTTTGCATTGTATGGTGCATTGATGTACACATCACCAAGAGCTGCTATACAGGACAGTTGGTCCTCCCCTGCATGCATGTAACATATAATAGGATAAAGTTATGTAAACGAGTTCAAAGGGCTTGCAATATATGTAGGGAAAATTATATTTGAACCTGCTGGAGGGTTTCAAACCTGAAAAAACAACAGATTTGTTTCTTCCTGGGGAATTTCAAATCTCGTCTCAGGTGACATTGACTACATTTACATGCACACAATAGTACGATTATTTCCAATGCGGTGATTAAGACATTGCTGCAATTAAGCCGTTTACATGATTGTGAATGTGACAACTCCCTTTAATAATCCCGTTCACATGTTTTGTATTGGAGTACTCGATTTTCTTACTGCGATTATGTTTATTTTGACTGAGCATCATGGCATTAACATAATCAGAGTACGATCGATTCTGCCTTTATATTATTGCTTTAATTGCATTATTGGTGTGCATGTAAACATAGCCATTGATTGTAATGGAGCTCTTGATTTCTACTTCAGTTGGGCTCTCTTCATTGTATCCAATCATGTTTGTGTTCCAAATGCATAAAGATTTTCTAAGATGGTGGGTGCTATCAGATCATTAGCCAGTAAAAGAGGGAGTGACCCAAAAGATTTGGAAACACAAGACGGGACCAGATTATATAGAAATGACCCAACTCCATACACCTAAGGAGGATCTTGGATTATTATACTTTATTTTATATCTCAATTCATGTTATTTAATTATCCTCTGACATTATTGCGTAATGTCAAATTTTGTCCCTGCCCCACAAAGTTATTATGAATATTGCATTCATTATTCTTTTCGTCATCCATGGCAGCATTCAAGAGTGGCAACTATGGCCCCAGTGAGTTTTCCAGGCTGATGGAAGGACCAGTAGTTGGACAGATGTGCAAGCTCATCCCCAAACTGTACTTCTAAGCGGACTCAATTCAGCTCCAATACCAGGCCCAACAAGAGAGGAGGAAGGCAGAGCTCCGAGAGCAGCTATCGACGTATGTCGCGGCACATGGCTGATGTTCTCAGTTTTAGCTATGGCTGGCCACTGTTGATCACAATATTGGCTGTGGCTTGCTGCTGGCTGTTGACTCAACATCTCATAGCTATGGCTACTCAAAGTTTATGGTGGTAGTGAGTCAGGAAATTGTCATTTCCAAAATAGGTTATGCATTCCCTACACTCAAGTTTTTGCGATGGACAGATACCCGATGGTTTATGCTATGAAGCAAGCTTAACATACTCGGGCTTTCTTTGTGATAGCTGGCTTCACAAGACCTAACAGGCAATCAAGACTAAGCAGTATTACGAAGGTGGTTATCAACTTGCTCTGTTAACCCAGGTTTTCTCAGTTATCACATAAAAAGGGTGGACTCTGCAACCGATAACCAATCGCAAACGGACAATTCCAGAAGAACAAAAGGTTATTACATTGAAAAGTTTTGAAGAATTTAAAACTATTGTTAATGTAAAAAGCAGCACTGTTGCTGCTGCTAAAGCCAGAGAGGAATGTTGGAAGAAAAAAAAACGCTGATCGTGTAAATGTATGTTGATAAACACTGCCCTGTCATTAAGGCACAAGCTGATGTGACTTTTTAGTGATAGCAAAATTCTCTGCATCACTGATGGAATTCATATATGTGCCTGTAGCGAAGAAACGCAAAGCAATGCACAGTTAGTTGTACAGTAAGGGCACGTCTTCAATGCATCTGTGATAAAGACTGAAGAAGCTTGCATGTATGTGATATCCCCTCAGCTGAGAATCTATAACTTTCATAATAGTGGGATCTGGGGAATGCCAGTGGGTTATGGCAGTCTCTAAAACTCTTGCCCTGTGAACGTTCCCACTATCTGCACACCTATTATTTATTTAATTTTTTTTATTTATTAAAAAGATATAACACAAACATACACATATACAGTCTTTACATCTTTTTTTAGTATAACATTCAATAATGATGAACAGTAAGTAGCCTGTACCACAGTTAATAATTTGAGCGAATTTAAAAGTGTTTTAAGTTATAATTTTCGCGTACCTAATTCCACAGGATCCTCAATGAATGGTGACGCCATTTCTCAAAGGAGTTGATTGGTCAATGGGCCGTGCTTTCAAGTTTCGATCAGAAAGCCTGAACATAACCTGCCCCGGAGCATGTTAGTTGTGTAGCGTAAGCGTAGCGTAGCCCAAGTTTACCATGGTGATATACCCCGCTTAAAAGTAAGCCAACGTTGCGACATCGAAAACCCAGGATCTAATCTTAATTCATCTTGCTAACCCCATAATTTTGCTTTGTAGTACACCCCTCAGAATGCCCATTTTGTAAATTGTGAATACTGGGGTTTATAGTCTTATATTTTCTTATTTCTATAGTCATAGTGGTGGGGTTTTTTTTAACTCCTGTAAAACATTTTCCATTATTGGGGAATTTTTGAAAGTCTACAGATTCTAGACGCAGTTGTTTCTTTTTAATTGGTGTCAATAACAGCTGTTCATTTTATTGTGCGTTCTATTAGCTTATGCTTTTTTAATTATACTGATGTACCCCCTGTATATTTGTTTTGTTAAATAAGATGTTATGTGACACAATTATCCATGTACAGTTAATTTGCAAAGTTGGGGCTTCTCACGCTTGCTTTTATGCAATATAGTCTGCTTGGGGTGACTGAGGCCTAGGGGTTTGTGAGGTCATCCACCAATCAGAAAGTCCCGGATTCAAACCCTTGTTCATACCTGTCCAAGTCTCCTTCAGCAATAAAATAATAATATTATTTTTTACACTTTTATAAAACATCTTGTTGTCGGCAACACCATCATCAGAATGCCCTCTGTACCCTAACATTTTAGTATATATTGGGTTTAGTATAGTTCATAATAATTAAAATAGCTGCGATTACTGTAGCTGCAACCAATTTGCCAGCTATGGAATGGGGAGACAGGAGGTAGGTTTGTTGTGACTGCTGAAGACCAAGAGGTAAACTCTAAATGTCATTCTGACAAATGGCCAGAATGATTATAAGTGGTGTATATACATCAAGCACACATTTTTTTATCTTAATTTTTATTGTATATTGTTTTTACAATTAATAAATTAAAAATATATTTATACTGTCTTGTATTGTGCAATCAATGATGCATTCTACCATGCAACTGATAACTCTAAATTGCAGCAGAATTGAACCCCTTACTTTTCTATTATTTGAGATTCATCGTTACACTTCATCTTCTCCCATATCTAGTTCCAAGGTAAATATCAACCAAGGCAGCGTAATGATGGTGATGATAAAGAACTATATTGCCATCTTATGTCCAAAATTGTGAACTGAAGACTTCACCACCCCAGCAACTCATCCGGGATTCTCTTTCAATTTCCATAGCAAGCTTGGGGCGTTGAGAAAACTTAACATAATGCTATGCTAATGCTACACTTTCTTTAAGTGGTTGATATAACATATGGTAACTTAAAGCCTGTGGATACTCCACTACACCTTGCCAACAAGAGATCACACTGCCTCAAAGCTTATTTTAAAAATACAACAAAACAGGTTTTTATTAAGTATTTATTAACTTTTATGATTATTACGTTTAGATTAAATAACCACTCGTATAATTTCTGATTCAAAAATCAATAACATATTAGGTAGTTTAACGTAATATAGATTTATCAAAACTTAATATGCCGTATTTGTTTTTTTCATAAATGCTCTATGTATCATATCTTGTGTAAAGTTTTTAAGTACAAGTGTGTGTCTGGCGTACACACACACCAGCTCTAATCATTCTTCACCACTTGTCTAGAACTTAACTCTGTTTACTTTTCTCCACAACAACAATAACGAACATTATAGTTAAAAAACTCCGTCTGTCCTTGTTCATCAGCTCGCGCGTGGCGGGTGTATCGCTGAGGACACGCGGTGTCGAGTGCGCGCTTCCATCCGACCTGCTCGTTCCCGACAGGCACGTTTTGAACGCGCGCCGCGTTAGAGTGATTAGAACCGAACCGGTGTGTGTTTCAAGCGTCATAATTCACGTGACTTTTTTTTTTTTTTTTGCAA
>OMKK01033348.1:5440-19178 GCA_900302305.1 Polymixia japonica | reverse complement strand
CGACGCGAGCCTCGAGCCTCGCCACACTGGTTCAGATACAATCGACTAGCGAGTTTTGACGCATGCGCCTGAGCGTCGGTGTCAGACGTAACGTCACTAAAACCCATTGGTGCAGCCCACACGTCCGTCGGGAGGATGGGGGCGGGGCAAACTGTTGAATGAAGGCCGTATTCTGTGTTGATACTTGGGCTACACAACCTCCGGGACCTACATAGGCCTACCTATTTCATATTTACCCTGTAAAAACATATCAAACGAAAGAGGAGGAGCCAGCAACCATTTCTTTACAGATCGGGGGATTTTGTGGACCGTGTTTGGAAGATATTGTACCGAGGTTGAGCGGACGTTTTCACAGGTTGATCCTCATTTTGCACGGACAAGGGAAGCCAAAAGTAAATGCATTTTTCGTCCCCAGAAATACGATGTTTCTGCACAATAATATATAGGTGGCACCTGTTATTGTTTCTGCAAAACACAGACTTTCCACCAGAATGACACAGCTCCCATTTGCACGTTGGAGTCTCGACGAAGTTGAAGCTCAGACTTGGACTAGAAGCGGCTTGTAGAGTGTCTGTCCGAAGAGGACCTTCTATGTAACAACATTTTTGACAGACATTGCCAATCCGATTTGTCATTCAAACCCGGATTCTTATGTCAGTGACCTATATCTGATGCATTTTTGCGTAGAGCCCACAATAACCTCTCCACCGGACCAGGCAGCATGGGGATCAACGGGATAGACAATCAAGCTGAGACATCCAACGGTGAACCTCGGACCGAGCAGACCACCGGCTCGGAGATGGAGCAGAAAGGTGCTCCTCAAGACCCAGAGAATAACTGGCCGGCCGAGAAGGCTGAGCAGACGACAGACAGCGAAAGCAAAATCGCACATGAGGACAGCACAGTGCAGCTGATCGAGGCTGGATGTAAACCACCTCTCTCCCCGGGATGTGAATCCCAATCAAAGGCCCAAATAGGGGGACCTGGAGCGGGGTTCGTCCCACCCGACGGAGGTTTCGGCTGGCTGGTGGTTTTTGCCGCAACTTGGTGCAATGGGTCGATCTTTGGAATTCAAAACTCTTTCGGGATCCTACACATAATGTTGGCCAAGGAGCATGCAGACCCCGACGACCAGACGTCCCAGTTCAAAGTGGGTGAGTACCAGGTTGTCTGTAGAAAGGACTTTCATGTTGACGCGAATAACACATCAAGTGGTGGACAAAAGTTCATGTTTTGGATGCTGCAGTGTGCTTGCTATCAGTGGCACACTTTTTAGATACACTCCTTAATGCCACAGGTGTCTCTTCTGTCAATATAGTTTCAAACGATTCAGAAGATTGCGTAATGTTATAGTCAGTATGGCACTTATTAAGATTTTGTGAAAATCTTTCACCCTACCCTATACTTGGAAAGTCTTTGTGGAGTTGGCTTTCCATGAAATGTACCCCCCATTGATGTTAAATTAACAGGTATTTAACTGACCAGGGAACAAACGGTGTACTTGCTTTCTATTTATTAACACCAGTTTCTATACTCCTCCCATAACCCTTTATCTGTTGCAAATCAGTTACTTTTTTAGCCACTTCAGAAAGTCTCTTTTCTGTATAGAATATAGCATTGTCCCAGAGATATTTGGACTCCAGATACTTGATGGCCCTAAAAGTGTGAGTCAACATATAAAAATACATGAGCCAGGGCTTTAAGTGTGGTCTGTGGGTCTCTTTAAATTTTTGGCCCTCCAGAGTTTACCAAAGAGTGTAAAATAGATTACTTAATGTTAAGGAAAGTAGTGCATTGCATACTTATTGATATGCATCTTGATTGCTTTTTTGACTAATTAAATGTCAAAATAATTGATGTGGTATGAGATTATTTTTGTCAAGCTGCCTGCTAGCCATTTAAATGGCTTGTGGCTCACTCCTACCAGCAACAGATTTTCCATGTGCCACAATAAAGCCAGTGTCAACCACTGATTGTAGCCTACATAAAAGCCTACCATGAACAGAATAAACCCAATGTTTCTCATACTGTCTCTCTTTCTGTGCTTTGCTTTGTTCGTCTGCCCTCAATCTTCTGAGCCAATCTGTTGAGGATTATATCACAAGCTTTTACTATCGGATGTTCAGTTCTGCTCTCTCAGTCTCTTGTCTTGGTGCTTCAGAAGGTGCTGGCTGTGATGCAGCCTTACAGTAAATTCTAAATGGAAGAAGCAGAGTTTTTGTTTCTTGATGGCATTACATATTGCAGCCATGGGTTCTATTTTTGGTAGAGAGTCACTCATATTCACAAATATTGATGGAATGGTCTAATATTTCATGTTCTGACGAAATGAAACATAAGTATGTGAATTCTATTTTAGGTCTTAAGTGAAATGGTTTACTCACTGGGGAGGTAGTGTAAAACATTCATCTGAGCTGTACTGTTTTAAGTGGAAAGAAATTTGGAACAGTGGAGCAGCATACAGAAATGGGCACAGATATTGTTCTTACTTCCTGGCAAGCACCATTATCACTGGCAAAGGATGTGGGAAGTGATCATGGTTTGTGCCCATTCTCTGGAAAAGTTTAACACAGGAATGTGTATAGGGTGAGGCATACGGTGGACAGACCTAACTAGCATGGCAAACCAAAAGCTCGACCATAATCTGTCTTATTTTAGTTGAAAAGTTAAATACAGCTCAGCATTTTAGTAATTATCACAACGGACACTCACAATGGCAACTCAAGCTGCCTGAAAGGAAATAAAAATTTTTTTTCCATTTATTGGGTCATTTTCTTCATAACACCTTTATCTTGCACTATCTGTGGGGGATTTTACATAGCATTGCATGATTTTTCTTAAAAATTTCATGGAATTGAAGGTCTATTATAAGCATAAGTTTATGTATCATAATAATAATATAACCGATGATATAAAAGTTTAAATAAATTATTCAGCTTTGTGCTGTCAATTTTAAGTTCACATATAAGTTTTCAGGAAAAATAGATGCCTGCTAAGTTCTCAGAAGTTATGTGTACACAATAGTTCCCTTTTAAAAGAGCATGCTATAAAGTCATCCCTCTTGCATTTACAAGGTGAAATGCAATCACAATACAGAAACATTCAACAACATTGAAATGTGTCTCTATTGTGGAGCCGCGCATTGGTCATTTATACATTGTGCAAAAAAGTGTAATGACACTTTACACTAATTAATCAATACTTTGTTACCACAAAGTATATTTTTTCATGCAAGAGTAGAGCCCCACATTATTATTATTATTATTATTATACATTACATCATGGCAACATTTGCATGAAATGTTGTTACGTGCACACAATGTATAAATGGCCAATGTAGGGCTCTATACTCAGCATGAGTTGCAGGAAGTTACAAGTAGTAAACACAAAGAGTTTGTCACGGACAGACATTTTCTGAAATAGGATACCTCAGCCATATGTTAGGCTTGCGTTGAGGAAATAATTTCAAACATTATCTTTCAAAATTCATGCAAATATATTTTTCATTTTACTCTAGTAACACAGTAGAAATATTACACATTGTAACTTTAAAGGTATGATGAGTAGGAGTTGTAGGTTTGTAAACACAACATTCAAAGTTGACCCCTCCTTCCTGGCTCAACAACAGTTGAGACGAGACGAGAGTCCCGCTCTCACACCCTGCGCGCTGTTATTGGCTGGGGGCTACACACCCACGTGGGTGCGCTGCCTAGAGGTTGACGCCCAGAAACGTCCCGAACACAGCAAAATAAGAAAATACAGGCAGAGGGCAGAGTCTCTGCAGATACAGACACCTCCACACACTTCTAGTGGGTCATAAGTGGTGATTGAGAGGGATGTATTTAGTCTATACATTGTTTTTTAGGAAAATCCTATTCATTATACCTTTAAACAACACAATTTTCAATTTATTGACCCAGTCTCTAATTATATAGGCTTTACACGTATTAACACAGAGAACATATGTATTTTAAAAAGTGATTTAAGGGATGATACTGATTTCACTGACACTTTTTCATGAGTAGCAAGAACACAAATTCACATATTAGGGCCTAATTTGAGGGTTAGGGTTAGAGAGGGAGACAAAAGTCAAAATGTCAAAGATAAATCCTACGAGTGTGCACTGCCCTGGACAGGCCTCCTCTATGTGACAAAGGATCCTGAGGACGGCTCTTTAATGTATCACATTACATGAAATACATGCATGAAACCTGAAACATACTCTAATACCCACTCACCATTTGTCACAATTGCTATTAATCTGACAAGGGCTGATTTGGATATAAATAAATACTCATTATAGATTACAATTACAGATCATGTGTACAGGACTTGATTACCCCAGATATGTATTACAATGTGTAACATTTGGGTTACAATTTCTAACATTTCTACTGTGTTACTAGAATAAAATGACCTGGAAATACCTGCATTATTTCCTCAATTTCCTACCTCATAGCAGAGATATTCTGTTTTAACATGCTGTTTTAAAAATGTTGTCCATGACGGACTCGTCTTTGTGTGTACAACTTGTAAACGTGTGCAGCCCATGCTACAGTACAGAGCCCATGTTAAGGAACAAAGAAAATACTTAGTGGTAACAAGATGATATTGATTGATATTGATTGATTGATATTGATAGTACTTTATTAATCCCCCAATAGTACTTTATTAATCCCCCAAGGGGGAAATTCAGTGTCACAGCAGCGAGACATACTAGCATTACATGCGCACAATTTATATATGGCCAATACGGGACTCTGTACTAGAGACACATTTCAATGTTGTTGAATCTTTGGAATTCTGATTGCATTTAGCCTTGTAAATGGCGTAAAAGACGCATGACTTTACGCCATGCCCCTTTAACCTATTTAATGAATGACCTTTTCTCTCTTGAGTATTTGCATGGCTTGCTACAGGCAGCAGCTCTGTAAGGTCATCTAAGATGGGAGTATGAAGGTGGGGTCCAGGTCAGAGCTTTTTTTTTGTAACTGTTTTTCTTTAAAGTTGTAATGAAACAAAAGTAAGCGAGTTATGACTTACAGATGGTCTTGTCCAGCCCAACATTTAGAGCATGACCCTCATTGCATTGTAAGGCATTTTAGATGCATCCAATTGCATTATGTTAGAAGAATAGCTGACACAGAAATAACGATATATACAAATGACTTCCCAAAATAAAAGCCTTCGCTATCACAGAAAAGTGTGGAAGGTCGAGGTATGTACGGATTAGTATCAAATATAACTTCCCTTGTAAAATGACTGTATGGTGCTTACATAATCACTGAAGAATAAACCCCCAGAGTAGTGATTTGTGATTGAACATGGGTGTGCCGCTGAGTTTGGGGAGAGGAGTTCAGCTCAAGCTCTCGCAACCTTTTGTGGTGCAGCAAAGGTTTTGCAAAAAAAACTAGGGAGGGGGCGGCTGGGTGGAAGAAAGGGATTGAGGGAACAAGTGATGAATTTTTCATTGATCCCTGAAATTTTTTTTTATCCAATCTACCAGCAGTGTGAGGCAGATCAGTAGCACGACTGCGACACTACAGAGAAACGGTGCCTCATTCAGAGACAAGTTGCGATGCTGCGCTTAGTGAGAGATGGACTCATTAAAAGACACAACTGTACTGTCATAGAAATGGGATTTTATTTATAGACGTGCACAAATATAGACATATATATATATATATATATATATAGTAGTTTATCTGCATCCATGTAAAAAGTGGAGGATCAATCGTAATGCAGCCAATGGGAGAAGATGGATTTCTTGATCAAGGGCACGTAGGCAGCGGTGACGGCACAATGCTTATGACTGTAGTGGCTCTACTCTTCTCTTTATACCACACTTCAGGTTGGCTTCTCTAACGTCAAAACCATGCTGTGGATGAAAGAGAGGTTAAGGTATGGTATCGCTAATGGAAAGTTCTAGAACCAAGTTAGCAGCTGTCAACTCTCAAACCACTTTTGTCTCACATGGCATTGTTCAACCAACCGCACAAGTTAGGTCCTAACACACATAATCTAGGTTGAATTGAAGTAACTATAATAGTCTGATAAAATAGTCTGGAAAAATCTTATGCAGACATGAGTGGCGCCTCTCCTCGATAGCACACTGAATAGGTCTCCTTTTACTGTGTCCACAACACCATCAATTTGAGCAACTCGTCATTGAAAGTACATTCCTTTTCTCTAGAGCTGAGCAACTAAGAGAGACTTGTTGGAGTTGATGGCCGACGCCCAATTAGTCGGATTAGAGAAGTGGACCACTGGTGAAAACGAATATTGCAAGGCCTATCCTGACCAAAATGGATGGGAAGTAGATTACAGCTATTCAAAGCTTCCCGGTGCTTCTTTTATTATTTGGGTGGAGAATGATTGCAATTGTTGGCAGGATTTTTGAATATATAGTTTATATATAAACTAGTTATAGTTTGTGTTGAGTTTTGTCAGTACATTCCCACCTACCATGTGACTGTGTTCATATTTTACTTAAGTATTCCATATTTGTTTCTTTTAAGATTTATCTATTAACATTTTCAAACCTTTGTAGCAACATCAGTAACAGTTACAGAGTATTCACAGCTCTCCACTTGGATTTCTTTCTTTCTTACTTACTTTCTGTTCAGTCACACTAGCACGGAGGCACTAAGAGCCTTACAAACTGTTTTAAATTGAACGTGTGCTATCCCTGGGCCAAAGCCAAAAGCACACTGATTTTATAATGTCACACACATAGTAACAGATGTAGCGGACTTCAAGCCACACATGGGAAAATGAAAGTTGGAACATGGCCGATGGATATATGAATGCTTACAAGGTTAAAAGTGAAGGCTTCTATGCCACACATTCAAGAGTCATGAGCAAAATTTCACAAAAGCTTCTTAGAGCTCACAGTAACTTTATAGAGTTGAGTTCCTTTGAGGAACGGCAATTACACCCCACTATAAATCAGAGGATCAGGGATTGGCATGTGACCTTGGAATGGTTTATGAAGGCTGTGTATTTTCAAATTTAGATTTTACAAACCGTAACATTTAGTGTTGCTCTTTTGAAGAAAGACAACTGTTTACATTTCAGTAAGTTTTATGGGCAGAGAAAAACATACATAGGACAGTTAACTGTGTCCATTAATTCTTACAGTCTGCTCAAAATGACTCAAAATAACTTAATGTGAATCCTGGTTTTGTGGGTGCCATCTTTCAGATAGTAATTTATATAAACTACAGTATACTGTATAATGTTTCCTCCCTGTTTAGAAACCAGTGCACGGTTTGTTTCAACATTTATTCACCCAGCAAATATTTCTTGAACAGTTATGCTCTCTTTCAGCATCACGATGTTCCGCATACATTCAGTTATATTTATAACCTGGGACCTGCCCTGTATTACTGTAGTATTCTACTGTTGGCCACTCAACAACTCCACTGAAGCAATTGAGGGTATAGTGTCTCATTCACTCGCCTAACCAGATTTTCTCTGGCAGGATTAAAATCGGTGACCCTGCTATCACCGGCTCATTTTTCTTATCATTAGGTTACTGCTATCCCAGCCTATAACCCAACCCTGCTTCCAAGATTTTGACAGCAACTCCAGGGCAGCTATAAATCCCAGGTTGGCAGATCAAGGAGTATTGTGGCATGCTTGGCATTCTTGAGGGTAGGGGAATAGGCTTAGACTGGATCAGGGGCCTTTATGCCCTGAGATGCTCTACCTCCATACACATATAAGTACAGACAGACAGGACGGACATGTTCAGTTTCCCCTGCCTTTCACCAACAAAGAAATTTAGTAAATGCGATTTTGTCAATTTGGCAGTTAGCATTAGTGCTGCACAAGTGATCATGTAAAACTGTATATTGCGATTTGTGTTTCCACAACTAGTAATCATATAATATTGGCTTAGAAGAATGTAGATGTAGATGAAAATAGTCAACATTCTACAACATAAGTGACAAATAAATCATCAATTTGTACAATCCTGAATAGAAATCGTGATCATAATAACAAGCAAAATAATTGGAATTGTGAGAATTGTGAGCATGCTTCCACTGAAGAGTGTGTTTAGAAATATTTATTTAACCTTTATTTAAACAGTGTCCTCCTGGCCAAGACAGGCAGCAGCACATATAACATAGTTGCAGAGAGACAACATGGAATAAACAATAAAAGTTACAGATCACAAGGGTAAAATGTATAGACAGTAGTAAAAAACGTCTATCATCAAGTCCAAGTTCACACAGGGGCAGATAGTTCAATCAAAACATCAACAGCCAGATGAGTTTGCCTCAAGATCCTTCAGAATAGAATGAACTCTAATGGCTTGTTATAATTGCCCTTCCCTATCAGTAGAGACAGGACAGGGTTTCCCACAGGAAATTGGTTAGCAGAGGGGGTAAATGTCAGAACCTGCATGGTGATGATGCACAGTATAGACTAGCCTACAGCAGAGGGGATGGGAAGCACAACTATGTCAATTTGCTAAATAACGCACATTTATTAAACATTATAAACATGCAATCTACTCGGTGACTTTCCATTTCTGACAGTTTCACTTATTACACAGTGATCTGACAATACACTATCTTATTATGCTAATTAAAATGACTGGGGTTCATTTTTAATTTCATGCAATTTTATTTCATAAAAGTATATTATTTATTTACGTTAGTGGAGAGAGTCAGCAATTCAGCCGAGGTGGCCCCCCTCCACAATAGACAGCTGCAGGAAACCTTGCAGAATGCCGCACATCACAGCTTTAACTCTTGTTCTATTTTTTTGTTTAATTGAATGCTTTACCTTGAAGCTGTGACAATTAATTAAGTTTGCAGAATGGGGTAATAAAAACCTTTTTGCAATATTAAAGTTGTAAATTAAACATGTTGATTCCTTGCAGACATTACCCAATGAAAAAAACACCACAAAAAATACCGATACAGATCCCACCTATAACATTTTTATGTAGACGAATAATAATTAAAAAAAACAAACATCCGCAGAGCTTTTAGAAAAGTGCGGAATAAAAGTATGCCTTTTCCAAAAAAAATTCATTATGATTGTGATTAATCATTTTTATAAAAATGTCGGGTCCAAAATGAACGGTTTGTTTATCTCTGTGTAAGATGTCTGACATTTGGTTCCTGCTTCTAACGAGGCTTATGAGCCAATAGTATAACAACATTGGTATCACATGGTATCTCTGTGTCATCAGTAGTAGCCAGTTAGCTATTAACTAGCTTAGCTTAATTGTCCGAACAACAATAACCCATAAATTTACAATTCGGCATATTTAGACAAAATCAACAGCAACTACCAACAGCCATAGTCCTTACAACCTTAGCTAATGTGTTGTCACTGGTTAGATTGTCAAAATTAAAAAAATAACAGCTTCAATCCCTGAGGAGCTACGTTAGCATTAGTGATGGTTGCGTCCAGTTACCTAACGTTATAGTTCCCTCAAACAATGTATAATGAAGATCCACTAGAGGGGATTTAGAAGCGGGTATATGCAATACCGACTGAAAAATAAGTAGGTATATGCCGTATACCTGCCTATACCCTGCACTACACCACTGCTTAGATGCCAAGCTAAACGTTACATAAAGCTAGCTAGCCATATCCTAAGATTACCATAGATTACGTTACATGAATCTTGAAACACCACCGCACAAAGTAACTTAAATCTATAGCTAATGTACTGTATAGCTACATGTTGCAAAATGATTTCATTACTGTACCACGAAAGATTCATCACTTGATGTCTCACTCGAAACTACGAACTGGCAACCACTTGAGGGGTCATGTGTTCCGAGCAACAGCGGTGTTGTGAAGTGAATACAATGGAAGGTGGGAGGGGGAGTGCGACATCTAGTGGCCGAATGTTGTCAATAGCACCTTGTAACATGTCATGTGCTTGGTGAATAAAGTAATTATTTTTCTGATTCTGATTGTAAGGGCTTCTAAGGGCCTCTAGCAGTGATCAAGGGACCATCAGATTTGCAATACTTACCTTTTCCCCTATAAACGTACAGTTAATGAAGATTTTATAGCCTACTTACCTGGTTTGGTGTGTTTTTATTTTGTCAGTTAATGTGTTATAAGTTGGCAATTCAAGTAAATGATTGTAGTTTACTGCAGAATGTGTTGATGTGGTGTAAATCCTGTAGGCCATCTACAGGTGGTTTATATGTGTCACATAAGCGTACGGTAGATGGAATATGTGTGTGGGAGGGGGGTGTTAAGAGGGCCCTAGAGGCTTTTGTGCTCGGGGGCCCTTGATCTCATAATCCGTCAATGCGCTCAAGTATTGATATCTCCTTGCGAGCTGCAGCACTGCTCACAAAGATGGAGTTTACTAGTGTGCGAGAGCTATCACCGCACTCGCTGAGAACACTCTCGAGTGCGATGATGTAATTTGCTCATGCGGAGGTCCTTGTTTTTGCTCGCGAGTTTTGACATTGATTTGACGCCATCATTTTCAACACTCTGCCTTCTAGAGTTCCTGTGGATTTTTCACACGCTGTTGTCAGAGAAGCAGTTATCATGCAACTTATTTCCCTTCCTCTCCCTCACTCTCGTTCAACTCCAGACGATATCAAAACCAAGTTTCTGAGATTGCAGACTAGTACAGTAACGAGAGAGATCTTTGCATCTGCAAAACCTTTGCTCAGCGTCACATAATAAAGCATTCAAAAAAACATTGATTTCTGAATGAAAGGTAGTTAATTTGAGAGTTTTTCCACCTGAAAGTAGTCCTATGACTACCTGTGTTTATTTCTTCTACTTAATTAACAAATAGCCTTTTATCCACTACGACAAAGTTAGGACATACAGTATAGGTCAAATGTAAGACTTCCAGGAAATCTCTCCAGCTACAGATTACCACAAAAAAGCACCAGGAATTAAGGGAGAAAGGACACTTGACTTAACATTCACCATGTCCGGTTGTCCTTTAAGTCCTTTAATGACTTACTGCTGTTGAGAATTCAGTTTGCACTTTCACCATGTTCACTTATATCCCCACCGTTCAACTCGTCCACTATCGACAACGTATCTATATATTTTTTATAATGTACATAATCCACTTGGCAATTTTGAAATACGGAATGACTAAAATATTTAGTTGACAGTTTATGTTTATATTTGATCACAACCAATTTCCTGAAAGCAATGTATTACTTCACATTCCTTGAGTACCTACTCCCTGATTATTAGATATAACGGGTTGTTGTTGTGCTAAAATGTCCTATTATCCTATTATCCTACTATCACATTGGTCACCTGGAACATACATTATTTCACTGTATCAATCCTGCACCTTCAAACAGAGGAGTGGAGAGCGTTTAGCCAGTTTGATATATCCACCCTAATTAGTTATATGCCTGTAGGTGACATGCATGTGATGATACGATAGTGTGTGTGTGGGTGGATGTGTGGGGTGTGTGTGGGGTGTGTGTGTGCATGCGAGTGCACATTCGACACAACGGAGTGAGAGTCGGAGGCAGAATGTGGTCAGCGCCTATCTGCACTAGAAAGCACAGTCTCTCTCTCCCCTACCTGCAGGCGTGCGGCTTCATTTGCTCCAGCTGTGTTTTTACGGTTTCGTTGAGGCGAGGGCGGTTACGCGCGCTTGTTGTTTAAATCCCAAAAGGTACAGCAAGTGGTTAGCCTTGCTTCTTTCGCATAGGTTTCGCAAACAGAGATAAGTAGATGCAGAATTCTTGTGAATCTAGCTACTCAAATATGCAAATATATTTGTATTAAAAGAAACAAGGCTAGGCTGAATGCAGCAGAGCCGGAAAGCTTTGTAGTTGATTTCCTTGCATTGTGTTAAACGCTTGTGTAGCATACAGTAACATACATTATTAATATTTCTTTACTGCCATCAGAAAATAACAGATGGGATAATGTGTTGAAAGCTGTAGACTGTCATAGATTTAATGTGTTTACCATTAGGTCAGTCAATGCTGAACCAGCGCTGGTTTGAACCAGTTCGTAGTTTCATGAGCACATGACTGCTGCCACTCCTTGTTACTGCAATACAAATAATACATTTGTTCTAATACAAATAAATGAAAACAGAAGAAACCAAATTCCCAATTACCTATATGGGAGAATGTTAGACATTGGAAGCTTGAAACTTGACAGGTTTTTAAGACATTAGCACTGGTGACTTGTGGCGGTGATGAGGAAATGTCTCTGCCGGAGAAGACCTTGTCAGTCTTCCCCCCATATCAGCCACGAGCCAGACAAAGGGTCCAGGGTGTCAGTGGGTATTGTCTGTAACTGTCACAGTCTGCCTGCCTGTCCTTGATTTGAGGTGAGAAGATGCTCAGTTGGGTGGGCTAGCCCGTTACCAGTTTTCCCTTTACTCTGTTGGCGTTCAACATATCATGGGCTTAAAGGAAGGTGCTCAGGCTATGTATCGAACCGCCTTTCAGCTCTCAACTGCTTGTAAAAATGTGATAATCCATGATAGATTTGAGTACAAAAAATCATCAAAAACCCAATTAAACAATTCAAATTTGCAATGTATCAGTGATTCTAAACTACTTAACGCAGCTTGGCAGTTCACTTAAGACACCACAATGTTTTCATTACAGTTTGTTTAACAGAATCTTAGCAACTGATCGGGGTGTCCCGTATCCCCGACTGTTCATTCACTTAAGGGTCTGAGAGGTTGCGTAATGTGTTATACAACTTTCATTAATCCAACACCTCCCAACCTGGGTCGACAACACATTCTGAATAAAGTGCCCGGTTGCATGGCGAGCAGAATCCCATTACTTAAATGGATAGGACTAATAATAAAACATTACTTACAACTTAACCGGATTAACAATGATCTTGCGCTCTTGGGAATTTGTTGAGCCGACTTTCTACATAAATGCCTTTTATGTACAAAGCCTTTAAGCAACTTCGTCTCACTTCGGCTTGCTTTGTGTTCTGGGAGGGGAAGACGGGGAGTAAATTCACGCTGGACAAACAAGGTGGATGAAAATGACAGGGCTCCTTAAACAAGTCTGTTGATATGTGCTTACTAGTGCACTTCACTGTAGAGTTGAATTATTACCAAATACACACGAGTAAGTGCAGCAAGGGAACGGCGAGGATTGGGAGGTGCGAGCAGATGTAGGCCAACAACTCACAGGTCTGCCAAATATAGTCAGCACAAGCCTGAGACCTGACTTTGTATTGTGGTCCAGGCTGAATATTTTGTTGCGCTCACTGTGTCATGGAACAAGCAGTAGATGATGCATACGGGGACGGCTGGTTTAAATGGGCTAAGGGGGCTAAACCCTACTTACATTGTGGCAGAAAAGATGGGAAAATGTAAAAAAAAAAAAAAAATCCCCCTTGTAGTGCGTCTTTGTCATCTTATTTCATGTCGGTGCATTCATGGGTATTTTGACTTTTGGTGAAATCAAGAGCAACAGCACCCTCTGATGTTTGTAAATAAATTATGGCAGTCACGTAATTGGGCTGATCACCGCGAGCCCCTCGGATATTTCCGGATTAACATTGAACTTGTGTCAAGTGTGTGACATTATACGTAGTGGCACACCCACACAGTTTATTTTCCATTGGGGCTAAATCTACTCAGCCCATACCGGCCAAAGAAGATGAAACTAACCGGAAAAGTCCTAATAGACCTAATGCACTGGCTGTGCTGTCCGTAGAACAGGACATCTTAGATGTGATGCTGCAGTGTTTACTGTCTCTATATAATAGGTATTAGGTG
>OMKK01033347.1:0-12951 GCA_900302305.1 Polymixia japonica | reverse complement strand
TCGCAGTGGGACAGAGGGAGCAGAGGACACGGGAGTCATGGCTGTCGTTCTCTCTCAAATGAACCAGAAATGAGGGGGATGAGAATAAAGATCGCGGGGTTAAGAGAAAGGGAGATGGGTGATGGGGACTGTGCCAGAGGGGAGGGCGAGGTTAATGGAATTGGTGGAGCAAAGTGAGGGGAAAGGCGGTTTAGATGGTATGCGAATTGAAAATGCCTTTTTAGCTGCAGAATCAATACATTGTTTCTCTGTCTGAGAGCCTGTCATTTGGGATGAGAGCTGGTTGGAGGCGCTTCGGTCTAGAGGTGAAAGGATGCAGCCTGAAATACAAACACCGGGTAAAGACCTTTGCGTCTGCTTTGTATGGATTATAAATCTCTATGTCAGCTATCTTTTTTTTTTGTGTGCCACACCTTGCAATTTTATCACAGACATATTTTGACCAAAAAAAAAAAAAATTATATAAATAATAACATTTCCAAAACTTCAAATTTAGATTCTCAGCATTGTATTGTAGACTAAATTAAATTAAGAAACGTGACTCACGCAGAGCGACACAGATCTTGTTCTTGGGATATGAGGATGAATACATGTATATATATTTCTTATCAAGTGGGATGGTTGCTATAGTATGTTGTTGACATATTTTGGTCAGATTGAGTATGGAGTACAGTAAAGAACATCAGCAAGAACACCAGCTGTCTCAAACATGGTGGGTTGTTTGTTTAGGCCCTAAACATCTCCCTAAACTTTAGGGAGCTTAGACGAGCTGGATATAGTCTCTGCCTATCCTCATTCTGGTATTGTTTAAGAAAATTGGAACTTTGAAGTATGAGGTATTTTTCTGTGCCTCGACAATGTTAATGAGTAGTTCAAGTACCGTTCATCTTCTTACACAATGTTGAATGATTGAACCATTTTTTTGTGAACATTTTTCATTATGAGAGTTAGTGGTATGTAAATGCATCAGAACAAATGTCACCCAAAAGGGCCTTAGTGGGTTGAAATTGTTAAAATTCATTTGTCTATTGTGGACAAATGTAATGTATATTCTGAACCTACAATATACATGTAGGAGTATGGATATAGGACTATATTTTACAGAGACCATGAAAAGGTAATCTGAGAGCAGTTTATGAAGAGTTCCTCTGATAGGAAATCTAAGCTGAAGTTATGCCATGTTTGTCATCTTAATTTATTTTAAGTTTGTCTCGCTTTTTCTTTTGGAGTTTGTTATTCTCCTACCTATCTACCTTCACATGTATTTTATCTGTCTTTTTTTCTGTTTTATCATTTACTAAGCAAGTAAGTAAGTCAGTAAGTAAGTAAAATAAAAAGCACATCATGCTGGTGAAAGCTGGTGAATACTGGGTAAAAACAAAGAAATCACTGTGCCTGTTTTGAAATTGCTAGCATGCTAATCCATTAGATCATAGAACAGCTCAGCACTTCAAACTGGCTAAGAGATGTCAATCTAAATGATATGCAGGTTTAATGAGCTACCCGTCACAGAGTGCTTACAAGAAAAATGGAGAAGAAGGATTGTGGCTTGTTTCCAGTGCAATTTTTGTAGGCATAATTTATTTTGTCATTTCCTAGTGTTAGGAGTGTCACATAACAACTCGAAAAAAGGCATTTCTCAACTCGTGTGGTCTTTAATAAAAGAGTGCCAACTGGTCCTACTGTGAGACAGTCATTGTGAAACTTTAACACGGATGTGAAAATAACTCAAATAAATAGATGTAAAACAAATTAAATGAAATTTGGTGCGCAGGCTCCCAGGCCAAGTATAATATAGGAGTTTAAAGTGTAACTACACCCCCAGGTCTGAGCCATAATTTTGAAAAATGCTAAGGAGCCCTTTTTTTTGTTTTGTTTTTTTTTGTTTTTTTTTGTGGAGGCCTATCACAGAATAGTTAAACAGCTAAATTAAACTTTCTTGTATAAATATCATTGAATGAGAGGACAGAGGTAAAAGAGCAGCGAACCTAGGGATTGCTCTTTCTGCTTCTTCATGTGGCAGCTGGCTAATGCAGTATTCAGCAACCCATAAAACAACCTCATAAAGCAAAAGACGCTGACATCCACCAATGTTACCCACCAATACACAACATACAGATAGAGGGAGGGAGGAAGTGAGTGAGAGAGAGAGAGAGAGAGAGAGAGAGAGAGAGAGAGGGTAAGATACTGCTGGTCTATAATATTCACCCATTAACTGAAAAGAATTAAAATAAGATGTTATTACTGAAGATTGGGTGTATTATTAACAAAATCAACCTCAACACATTTTCTGACAGGTAGATTCTCTCCTGTTTAATGCATCCAATAGTTTAGTAGGGGAATGATCTCAAAGGTCTTTGGGAAGGGAAGTGTGTATTAATAGTGGTATATATTTCAGCCTTATGTGTGTTTATGCTGCTGACTGAGGGCAGCTGGCTAAGGCCTTGGGTCAGTTCCAAGGCTGGAGATTGTAATTGATGGAATGGTTTTAGGTTAGTTTTTCATCCACATCCATCTGTGTCATGCTGAATATATTACCATTTCCTATGCAAATCATCCACTTAAGGATTGCTTTGATTAATGGCCCAATGACATATTATTGCCATGTTATCCGCTGATTCTCAATTGCCAACTATGTCTCTTGTGCTGTTAATTCCAAACACCTTACTGACCTCCGGTGGTATAAAATTTATAGTGCAGGGCCCAAGACCGTGAAACATAATCCAAAGATCATGAAACATATCAATATAAATGAACATTATGTGTTCAGGATGTTTGACATCTTTTCTAGGCGTATATATTCACCATCAATTAGTTGCTCATTTGCAAGTATATTGCTAGCATATTAAATCTCTATAGTCATTAAGTGCTCTCATTAATTATATACTTCTTAGTATGCATTGTTTAATATGGGCTAAGTACAATACGACTAGTTATTTTCTCATATTCAGCACAGAACTGCAGCTTTTTATAATGCCTGGAAAAAAAAGAGATAGATTTAATTTTTTAATTTAAGTCTTAGCTAGTTCATAGCCTACGCATTACAATTGGACAGTTACTACCATACCTATTCTAAAGTTGTTTACACATTCAGTAAACGAATTGCAGTACATTATTACTACACTTTGTGGCGCATAACGTTAAATGTGTCACATCCCAAAGAAATAAAGGCAAATAGTCCTAGTTGTTGTTGATACATGATACATTACTGATTAATTAAAACAAAACAGGAGACATTGTTAAAAAATAAGACTATCACATTATATCAATTGTTTCAAAGTGTCACAATAGTTTTTTTATGATTTCAAAGCCTTTTCAAGGCTATCTGATGTGAGAAAAAGTCATTACTCAGAAAAACCTTTTTTGTTCTAGAATAATTTAAGTAATTTTTGCACCATGTGATGATAAATATTTACAAAACCTTAACTTTACATAAATAAAATACTAAACTACTCTATACAACTCAATAAGAACTTTCTTTACAGTGCTCTGCCAACACAACGTTCTAATATTGAACACACAATATCCTGTATGGAAGACCAAAATTGACCAAAAGTCATTTTAAAAGTCAACAGCTAGAGCCATTCTGTATAGAGTCCTATTCTGTATGGCAGTGAGTGAACATTCACTACTGTTTGTCCTATGATGTACAGCTCTTTGAAAAAGACAGACATGGTGGTACAAATAGCAGTAGCCATTACTGTAAAGCCGGGCTTACACATACAGGCCATGTACTGTTGCATGTAAGCTATATAGCATGTAGAATTGTGTGTTGAGCATAGAGTTCACATTGTTATAGCAATTTTAAACTAAGGTGTAAACTAAGACTATGAAAATACTCATCTTTCACAATCGAGAAAGGATGGTAGTTCTTATTAATACTGGCAGATCTATTTTAGCTTAGTTTATTTTCACAAAAATAACATAAGGGACATTTTCAATGAGATTAAAAAAACTCAAGCATATCAAAAAAAATCTTTGCATCAGTTTTACCTCCTATGATCAAATAGGTCATCATGATTATAGGGCCTAGTGTAGGTAGTGAATCAAAAACTGTTGAAATAACTGTTGAGGACATGCTATGCACCAGCCTAGTGAGCGTCACAACATATTTAGATAACATGACTGAGTAAAACAATGAGAATGCAGCATTAAAACACATAAAACACCAATGTATTCAATAGTAATCTTTATTTTGCACCAGATATCATGAAGCACTCTTGGTGCCAAAGAATTCCAAGTTATAACATATTAAAACATAGTGCATCTCAATAAGATGTTATGCTCAGAAAAAAAAGACAATTACAAAAAACATGAAAAACAAGTATTTATCACAACAAACTGATAACCAAATCAGAATATTAACACCAACGAAAGCGCAGTTCCTGAAAGGAAAATTTTAATACTCAAACACAAACATGTTATCCTTAAAAAAATGGGTGGGGGCAACAACAATAAAAACAAAGAAAAAATCATACAGTAACTTTCAATAATACAATACTAATTTGGTGTATAAACACCAGTAAATCCAATCTCCCACAGCCACTCAAACACATACAATGCTGATATACATACAAATAAGAGCCAATTGTGTCATAAACCCCCATTACCACAGCATTATAAAATACATTAAAACCAATTAAATGTAATAAATAGCAAAGAAAGCACTGCCTTTAAAGCTGAAATGTGTTTAATTGATCAACTGTTTGTGCAACATCCATGAAAACAAATAAAAAGATCCAATAAAAACATGATTAGTAGATCAGTGTGACTAATATTCAATGATTAAAACAATCATCAAAACACGACAAACACCTTTTATATGAATGATGGGTATATACACAACTCTTGAATGGTATCACTGTTGAAGGAAAACCGTTGGATACATTCAGATCCCATCCTTTATGGAAAGGATCATTTTAAATGTACGCTTTCACTGTTATAATATATTATACGCCTATACAATCAATTTGAGAGTGAAACAATGTCTTCAAACCAAGGATTAAAACAAAGCTGGAAGTGTGGCAATCTTGGCACCACAAGTGGCGATTTACTCTGGTTGTTATAATTTACTCTGTGGGGTAATTTACTCCATTAACCTCCTTGCAAAAAAAGATTTCACTAGCAAATCACAATGTATGGTTATCATAGTTTTCTACTGCTAGGCCAAAAGAAAACTGAAACCCTATCAATATTCACATGGCGCTTACAACTGCTAAAAATCTATTTTCTTAATTCTTCCTGCAAACACTGTAAACACGTGTAGCTCAGCTTGCACTTAGGGACAAACGTAAGATTTTGAACGACATCTCCCAGTGAGGCCAAGGTGTCGAGCGTATATAAAGTTCTGTTCGTTTGTCTTTACCACAGATTAGCATGCTAGCAATTCAAAACAGGCACGATGATCCTAGTAATTTACAGCATGACTGACAGTCAAATCTACTTGACTACAATCTTATTCCATCAGTTCCCCTTTGTTTAATTATTGCCACCCTCAAATACTGTGTAGCCAAGTGCTGTCTTTGGGTGTTTGGTGAGCACCGTCACCACCTCAATTTGCACTTCCTCTGTTCAACTTGCAAAACTCCCCCCATTTGTTTTTACCACAGTCACACATCCTGTATGGGGTCTTTGAGGTTGGCAGCGTATTAACAAGAAAAACTTGTTAAAGACTGTGTCCTTTGGACTGAAGATCATCACTCAGTCAAATTTGATTGTAATCGATTGAAATTGTATTTATAGAATACCAGTAGATAAGGTTATATAGATCCCTGGCAATTCCCTCTCTGCTCAGTCATTCCAGGAATTTGCAATTAACATTCACTGCAAATAGTGCAAATGACTTTTGACCAATCCAGACAACTCATAACTTCTATAAAAAAAAGAATATTGGTACCTTAATTTTCCCACAAAAATAATTGCAATCTTAATGTAATGATGAGTCTAATCACAGCACGTATCAAGCAGATCAGCACAACTTCGCCCACTGACTTGTAACCCAGCAGTTCTCACGCTGGCTCCAAGTATCAAAGGATCGTTCTGCAAACTTCTGGAAGGACTTCTCCATTTGCGATGTGCAAAGTCATATCTATTCACAAGGGCTCGGCTGTGAGTCGCTGCTTTACTGTGTATATGGCTTCTGCTCATTCACGGCTCCCTTTTCCCTTTATCCCTAGTCAGGCACTGTTCCCTATCCACAACATTAAAATATCCTTATTTTTGCTTTTAGTGTGTGATATCACCAAATTTTGGTGACCGAATACTTAAATCAGCACTGAATATTCTTAAGGCCACAGATTATTATCCATTGAATAGATATAAATCTAGACCCATTTGTGATACGTCTTCCATTCACTTAAGAAAAATACATAATTGGGAGAATATGGCATAATATCTGAAAACCAACTGCATTAATGTGACAGCATAAAATGCAGTTCGGTTTCTGTCTTAAAAAGTTAAATACTCAACCAGTCTTTTGGTTTGTTCATAACTCAACTTAAAAAGGAACCGAGCGGTCGTTATCACTTCCGGGGGACATCTTCTCGTCCGTTATCGGCGCCTTCTACGTTCCTCCTGGTTCCCCTCTCCGCCCAGTCAGGCTAGCTCTGTTTTGGGGTCACAGTTTGGTTTGGCTGCGCTTTGGAATTTTTTGCAGAGGCCGACGAGGAGGACGAAGAGGAGGAGGAAGAGGACGAACTCCACCGCGTCTCCACGCCTGTGCTCGTCATCTTGAGCTTGCGCCGCTTCGCGAGGGGAGCGTTGTCGACGCTCTTCAAGAAGAAGCCCTCCCTCTTCCCCCGGTTGAAAGCCTGGCGTGGAGGGCAAACGACAGAGAGGTGGGCTTGACCGCACGGCAGGAACAAATATCTCCAGTAAATGTTTCTAACTTTCTAACTGGTTGAGAACGGCCTTACCTTGTAGGTGGCATTGACGTAGGTGCGGACCGTAG
Source organism: Polymixia japonica (assembly GCA_900302305.1). NCBI lineage: Eukaryota > Metazoa > Chordata > Actinopteri > Polymixiiformes > Polymixiidae > Polymixia > Polymixia japonica. The sequence continues at coordinate 6,002 of OMKK01033347.1, read as the reverse complement.
GCCCGCTGGACTCCAGCACGTCTGGGGTGCACAATGGAGTGGAGGACAGGGAAGCCCCGCCCTGCAGCCAGCTGTTCTCTCCCAGATCAGACAGCTTGAGCCGCCTCTCTGGATCCACTGTCAGCAGGCCTGAGATAGCAGAGGGAGGGTTCAAAGGAGCACGAAACCCTAAACTCACTTCATTCTAGGCATTCTTATAATGAAACCCATCCATCCTTGTTGTAATCTTGACAATACATAGCATTTATAGGTGTTTTTCCTTGAGTTTCTATGCAAATCCTGGCTAGTTACCAACTAGCGGTTGAAAAAAAGCTGTCTGGTGGTTCTTAGAATCGTGAAGTTACCACCCCTAACTCCACAGACCACACTGTCATTCACAACAGCCACCCCACCATGCTACATCCACCCACAATTTTGTGATTCTCAAAATAGCGGAGGGGGCAAAGACAGGCAATTTCTGTCCGTTTCAACAACCTTTAACGTGTGGACAATTTATAGAGGTACGGCAACAAGATGGGAGCCATGCAAGCAAACAAGCATGTACAGGAATTCAGATGTCCATCCACATGTGATGGGAACTTTCCCACCATGACTAACTTAACCTGTGACTACAATCGGGTTCCAGAAGTTAAAGGCCTTGATCCTCTGTGTAATTGTGGAGCTGCTAATTAACGTGCAATGGTTCTCAACAAACAAGCACGGTATAAAACCTCCTCACACTGCCTCGCCTTAAGAAATGCAGGAAAGATCACGCAGTGTCAAACATTTTTGTTACGCCCCACCCTTTGCCGTAACAATTTTTAAAGAGCACACTGGTTGAGTTGCTGTTTGTCGAACTACAGAGAGTTTCAAACCCATTTAGCACGCACACAAAATTCAGAGACGTTTTCATCAAAATCAAATTGCAGACACACTGCTCGCATGTGAGGCATGATCCATCATTGTAAAAAACGTGATGAATTTATCAAATATTATTTCATAACCATAATGTGAGCACTTCTTATGAGGACTATTTTCAGTAGCGCAATCATTTCTGCTGGCTGAAGGTAAACAAAAGAAAATGTATGGCAACAAACGCCATCAAACAAGAAATTAATTAATTCTCTGCTTCTTGAAATAATGGATAACACGTCAAGCAACTAGTGCGTCACTGCAAGTTGTTTTTATAAGCAGTCAGGCATAGAATGGGAGAGACTGTGGTCTGGAAGCTACACAAACAAGATACATAAACTGTAAGTAGGTATGTGAAAGTCAACATTTCCAAGACTAGTGCCAACTGATGTAAGCAATTAGCCAAAAGCAAAATTGTGTTGGCACTAGTCACCAAACGTGTCGGGCATTACTTTTGGCTCTTAATTCAAGTGTTGCTCTGTGACTCTGTAGTGAGTTAATATGACATTTATATATATATTTACATACAATATAAGAATGATATTGAATCAAAACAACGCTGTTTTTTTTCAGCCCCGATTTAAAAATACTCTTTTAGATTCCCAACCTCGGCGTGAAGAGACTAAAATAAAAATACCCCCAATAAAAATAACGTAATGCCATTTTGCTTCCTGAGTTCTGGGTATTCACTTTACATCAACTGGGGACAACAGATGGTGCGAGTAAAAGCAGACCTTTCACAAGCTCTTTGGCTTCCTCCGACACCCCCTTCCAGGCCTCTCCAGCCAATGAGAAGTCTCCCTCTTTTATCTTTTGCATTATGTCTGCGGCGTACGATGACGTCACCCCGCGCTGCTCACTCTGAAATGGCACCTGGCCAGACAGCATGGTGTACTGATGAAGACACAAAACACACACTTATTAGTACTGCAACAATCTCAACGAACTGTTATCGACGCAACAGAATCGTGGTTTTCGTTTCAATTACCAGGATGACCCCGAGACTCCAGAGGTCACAGGCCTTGTCGTATCCTGCGCTGTCAAAGAGTTCAGGCGCAGCGTACTGCAGTGTGAAGCAGGGAGTCTGCAGGGGGGCGCTGCCTGCCGGGCACAGACGGGCAAACCCAAAATCTATCACCTTCAGCACCGAGTCCTCTCCCTCATCTGCAAACAGCACATTCTGCAAAGCAAATGAGGGTATGTGGTTATCCTGTCACAAAGTCCACACTTGTTCGAACTGTTGGTTAAGTAGGAATGGTTAGTTCCAGCTAAACCAACAGTCCAATCTGGGGATGCACAGGTATCGGGCTGCTAAAACAGGATATCAGTATCAGAGAAATTCCCCAATACTAAAATCCAACACCAAGAGCCATGTCAGAAATCAAAACAAAGCAACTTGTTTTTTGGCATTTTTGACACATAGAAAGATGTTAGTTCTCTCCAATGAAGAAAAATGGTTTATACTTCATCATTTTTGTCCAATGACCCCAAACTCTATCCTATTCAGTAAAAGTAATGGATCAGATCAGTACTTGGCATCAGCTGATATTTAAAGTTTAGGACTCGGCAGTGAAAAAGTGGCATCGGTGGATCCCTAGTCCAATCAAAATCTTTAGACACTTAAAGGCCGTCGGCCCCAGACCACTGAATTAAAAATGTGGGCGTGGGCGATGGCAATTCAAGCAATAGCCCACCTCTGGTTTAAGGTCTCTGTGCACCACTCCAGCCTCGTGCATGAAGCCAACAGCCGAGACCAGACTCCGCAACAGCTGGCTGGCCTCCGCCTCGCCGAAGAGCTTCTTCCTCTTGAGCCTTTCTAACAGCTCCCCGCCATGCAGGAGCTCCATGACCAAATATGTGTGGTACTGACAGAGAAAGACAGATGGAAGAAGAGAGAGGAGGGCATTTGTGATGAGAACATTTCCAATTTCTTGTGAAACGTTACTTGCGTTTCCCAACGGAATTCTCTATTCCGGGCGTCAAGGTTTTGTCGAGTTTCCGGCCTGTCAGACTTGCAAGTAAACGTTGATGACAGTGAGGTCAAATGAGGTCAAAAAGTATCTTTCATTTCGTTGTTGTACCTGGTCAGTGTAGACCTCGTGCAGCTTGACAATGTTGGGGTGAGTTTCGCACTGCCTCAAAGCGGCAATCTCCCTCTGAGTGTTCACTTCCATTCTAGTGTGGACAAGAGACAAGAGAGATGATAAAAGTCAACAAAGAAACTCTGTGACCTATGGATGTCACACATGTAAAAAATAAATAAAAAAATTTAAAAATTATTGATCAACAGTAATCAATCAACAGTGGATATAATTTATCCGACACTGGCTTTATTAAAGTTTCTCATAAATTATTGGAGCTTAATTTTACATTTTTACTGTAAAATACAACTTATTTTCTTCTAGTGTCTGTAAATGAATGCGAGCGCCCATATTTTAGCAATGTCAAAGGCTTGGACAAACCTGGACACGTCAGTCAGAGCATTCATTCCACTCTTGTCCAAGCTCCTACCTGGCTATCTTTAGATGTCTAAATATCTATGTATACTTATGAAATGTAATATTTAGCTTCTGAAATACATATGCTTTCATGTACATTTCAGTAGCGGTCGCCTCATGGAATTTATGCTAAAAGACCAGAAAAGGCGCGAGAGTACGAGTGTCCAGATTCGGCCAAGGTATCAACGTTTGGCCACACCGACGCTAATGTAGAGCACAACATCGCGATTCTACACCCTGATTAAACAGTGACACACCGCAGTGTACACCAAGACAAGAGTGCTAACACCGTGCCTCCGCTCACCTGCGGCTGATGATCTTGACGGCGTAATCATTGCCACTCTGCTTGTGCCGGCACTTCCTGCACACAGAGAAGCTCCCCTCGCCTAGGGGTGGCCCCTGCAGACACAGCTCGTAGTTGTGAAAAAACTGGGACTCCTAAAAAATAAAATGGACAGGGTTGGTCAAGCTCATACTGAAAACTATTATCTTGTGCAGTAAGATATGGCTCCCGATTCTTAAGCATCCAGGAGTCAAGGCTGGCATACATGATCAAATATGTGACACAGCCTAGGGCTCCAAACTAACTAACTACTTTTTCCACTGGTTGCATCATCAGATAATTTAGAGGCACCAAGATTTCGATCTGGAAACTGCTCCACACACAGTAATTAACAAGTTGGCTATTGAAATATGTTGTCTATTGCAAACTATTGTCACACCTCGAATATATCATTGTGCTGTATTATTTGAATAAATATACATGATGTTTACGCCTAGGTGAAACAAAGGGTTTCACAAACTGTCTGGTTAAGTTACCCAACCACTTGGATTACCCAAACGTCCACGCTAGTTCCATACCTGTAACGTTGCGCTGCGCTGGACAGTGGCCGAGCCTGGTCGGTCAGTGCCGATCTGGGACTCTATGAAGTCCCCCATGACAGCGTTTTTGTTGAACAGGATGGAGGGAGCAATAAACGAGTAGCCCTGAAATCATAGAAGATCTTACAGGTCAGCTTGCAGTGACAGCGGGATTACTGTAGAGTGCATTTGAAGGGCTTCATTCCAAGATTCTGTATATCTATTTTTAAGTGTTGCTAGAATCAAAATTATTTGTTGAAATTTGATTCTACCCTAAAAAAACAGAATATTTTGCAAACAAAAGTATCAACATGGCTTAGTAACTCATAATGTGTTTTATTAACATTTATTAATATTTTACATTTTTTGGTGGCTGGTGGATACATGCTTTTGGAATGAAACTCTCCATTTCTTTGGGGCTGTTCGTTTGGGGTGAGGGTGTGTTAGTGAGGACTGACCTGGAACAGGCGGTCAGTGCTTGGGGGCGTGCTGGCCGGGGAGTAGACAGGATCCATACCAGTGAACTCCTCCGCAAAGTTCCCCACGTCAAGCTCACTCTTAAGCTCTGGTCGGAACGGACTGGTCACCTTCTTCTCTGCCAGGTCAGCCCAGTTCAGACCCTGTGTCAGTAAGACAAACAGATGGGCATGATGGGGGCTCGTAGGTTAGCGTGCGTGTATGTTTTGTGGAGGGTTGGGGGCCACTGTGCTGCTGGATGACTGCGAGGCAATTAGGACCTTGAAGAAGTGGTGTGCTTTGATGTCGCCAGCCCCTCGTGGCCCAGAGCCCAGCCTCTTGTGGGGGTCCTTCACCAGCAGCTTCCTCAAGAGGTCCTGAGCTGTCGACCCAATCATAGAGGGGAACGGGGGCTCGCAGCGCAGAATACGCCTGAGGGGAACACGTTGGTAAGGAAGGAGTGTGAATGACTGTCCATTAAGCAAACTCAGCACCCCAATAAGGCATTACTGAATTTAAATTAGACTGTAAGCTTTGTGTTTAACAAGGGACACGCATTACATTTGTATTTTCTTCTGGCGAGACGAAAGAAGGGGTGAAAGGAACCTCCAACACAGTAGCTGTCACAAGCTTTATGAAACGGAGAGTAACACAGGTTAATGAAAGCGAGGGACAGGTAACCAAGTCAGAGGGAGAGAGAGAGAAAGAGAGAGAGAGAGAGAGAAAGGGAGAGAGGGAGGGCGCCTGCGGCACTCACTTTGACACCTCGCTCTGGGAGTTCCTCTCTCCCTCCAGGGTAAACGGAGAGGCTCCCGTCAGCAGCTCGAACATCAGGATCCCCAGACTCCACCAGTCTACAGACTGACAAGAGGGAAACGCGGGAAGAGAGCGGTGAAGGAAAGGGGAAATAATGAGTGTGCAAGGTGACCATTCTTCTTTGTGGTGTTAAAGGGGACCTATTCTGCTCATTTCCAGCTCTTTATGTTCATCCTGGAACTCCACTAGAGTACCTTTGCATGATTCACAGTTCAAAAAAGTACTTATGTATGTTATACTGGCCCTTTATGCCGCCCCTCTGTTCAGCCTCTGTCTGAATCCGTCCCGAGTTGAGTAGAAAAAACGTTTGAAACCTAGCATTCAGAACAGTCTGAAGCCTGAGCTTTTTGCGCACAGCAATTACTTTATTATTCGTTTAGCTCATTATTTGAACATTTGGCCACGTTTAATATGAACATCCGACATTGTAAAATTATATATATGACAGAAACTAAGGAAAAGCATAATAGGTCCCCTTTA
>OMKK01033346.1:0-14166 GCA_900302305.1 Polymixia japonica | reverse complement strand
TTTAGCGAAAGAGCAAATGATAGTTCTTGTTTGTAGTTCACTTCACTTATTTGGAGGCTAAAGGTTGGGCCTGGATAGATCAAGCCCTTATAGATTTCAGATTTTCGAGATTAAAAGTTACGTTTATTGATTAGGTTGAAGGAAGCTCAGGAGAACATCAAGAAGATCACTGCGGAGAAGAGAGTCGAAACCAAGAAGATCAACGCCAACAGTCTGGTAAGAACTGATCTACACAGAGCAGAAAAGTGGAAATCCCTGAAAACACTGTTTTCCTGTTGGTGTTGAAACCCATACAAGCTCAATGAGTCGTTCCCTGCTTCTCGCCAACAGAAAGAGAGACTGCGCCAGAAGGAAGCCAGTGTGTCCTCCAGCTGAGCAAAACGACGAGTAAAAGAAGAAGAAGAAAGGAGGACTGATAGCGGAAAGAGAGGGAGATGACATGACCGATGAGAAAACCCATTGGCTTTATCCCTCCCGCGTTCACCACCTGCCTGTGACCCAACATCATACCTCATAGTTTCCCTCCCTCCGCAAAAAAACCTTACCAGACCTCCAGTAGACCCACTGGCGAGACTGGCCCGCGAAACACCACCACCCTCCTCTCTAACACCACCACCCTTCCCCAGAATACACGCACCCTGTGTGGGCTACTCCCTCCGATGGCGGGGCCGCCACCCCCGAAGAACAGGACCGTGTCAAGTAAGCGGGACCTAGTTCGGTACGACCCCTTTGTAGGGGTGCAGGTCGGCCCGCACCAATGATGCACAGCTGACACGGCTGGAGTGAAGTGAGTCCCAGAGGTCAAAGGTCGACCTCATTCATCCAGCCCAGTGTGACCTCTGGGTACCCAGCTTGTGAAAGGTCACAAGGGGTCAGTGGGACTGACAACAATGCCAGCTGACACATCCACAGTAGTGACCCTACACAGGCTCCTCTTAGGCCTGCTGGAGCCGAGAACCTTTTCCTTTCCTGTAGATGTTACCTAAGACAACATTTATGATGAAATGTATTCAAAAATGTTAGAGATAGATTGTGCATACACTGCATACTAGTCCGTGTTTTCGCTGTGCTTTCTGAACAAATATGGTTGCCTGGTGAGGTTTGCTCAGAGGAAAGTCACTGTTGACAGAACCGATAAATCAGAGGGCGGTATTCCAAGAATAAACAGGAATAAGAAAGCAATATTCACTGTAATTCATTTTAAGGAATAGCTATTCATTCACTACGGCTCATTACAATTCTTGTAAATACATTTCATGTTGTGTTGTAGAGTTAGCAGGGACCATGCAGTATGATCTGTTGATATGGGCCTATAAGGAATATGACATATGAGCTAGATGAGGTGGCGAGTCCAAGTGAGAACACATTGTATATGAACGTATGCGCGTGCTAATGAGTAGGTGGAGGTTTCACTGTATTCTGTTGCACTGCGCCAGACTGACCTCTCTTGGGTGAGGGCCAGAGAATACTAGACCCTGGCAGCAAACCTGGCCCCTGGACTACAAAGAAAGCAACAGGTCTTGGCCCTGCACCCGTCTACCCAACACATTAAGTGTATATTATACAGAATTGTCCTTTTTTTTTTTTTTTTTTTTTTAAGAAATGCTGTAACTGATTTATGTTCTGTCTGCCACAGTCTTAAATTCTTTCCTGCTTGTAAGAGCTGTACATAATAACTAGCGATGCCACATCCCCTTGTTATGGTAACTACGTATTTGAAATGTATTGCACTTTTTGCACCACTTTTCCTATGCAATAACATGGTTTCCTGCTATAAGATTTATGAATTGTACTGCATCACAATGAAAACATAAGAGTTTTGATTTTAAAAATATATATATACATTTATTTTAAACTGTAGTATGTATGTATTGAACTAAATATGTTTTATTTTCACTATGTAATATGTAACCATTGGAGGACATAATAATTATGCCCTGTATCAATAGGGATAAGCTTCTATTTATGTAATGAAAGAATTATTTTATGCCAAAAAACATTAGTTTTGTTCCCTTTCAGACTGTATTTTTATATGAGTTGTAATTTAATTGACTTCAAGAAGTTGCCTGATAGCTTAGTTGGATGAATGACATACTTTCATGTCAATGTTGCTTACGTTGGGACGATATTTATGCCCAGTGATTCACTGTATACTTTGCCCTACAGGGAGGTGGCGCAATTTGCATAAAATGAAGATAATTGCCTCTTCTGTTTAATCTGGACCTGGAAAGGGAGCGTGTATATTTTGTTTTCGTCGGAACCTTTCATCATATGACCTGAAGTCATGTGAGCCACCTCAGTCAGGTTCCGTTATCAGAATTCTATATAGTTAGACTGCATCTTTAATTACTTTTTACCCTCCAAAGTCTTTAATTTGTACCGTTCATTTTGTATAAAGACCAGATATTCGATAACCTTTAATTGTATTGTTTTACATCAAAGGATTTCAAAATAAAATGTGCTGATGCGGAAATAGGATCTGTAGTAGCTTTCATATAGGTGCGCTAATATATTATGTCATTGAATATTATAAGGATGGTTGCAGAATTAGGACATTAAAAGGGGAGTTTGGATGAAGACTCGGACATGGAATTTTTTACACAAAATGTCTAATTTCTCTCCTTACAGCATTTCAATTACTTTAGAACAATGCGCTGTAACCAAATAACTAATATTTATTTCAGAAACACGAGTCGTCAGCGCTGTGGAAGATTTTTTTAGTCATAGTTAAATTATTCAATAAAAAAGAAAATCTAGTGGGGTTGTGTATTGGTCTATTTCACTCTAAGATTTAAAACGGATAAGTCAGCAAGATGAAGAAATGCAGGATGACTAGTGGATTTGAATGGAACGTTGGATCTAGTTTTCACATGACCGGCTCACACACAGCCCGCTCAGGAACTCCATTCACTTATTTAAAGAAGTTCCGACTCTTTGGAGCGGAACACTTCTCCTTTACAACCAGAAGCATCCATTGATTTATTGATGAAGTCTTCTTCGTTTTATGATTGTAAGTAGCTTAATGGGTTGTAGAAAGAAGCGTTCCCGCTCCATTGACATTTTCAACATTGGATCGCCCCTCTTGAATCCCGTGACAGATTTGTAAGAGCCATGTAAGAAGATATTGTGAAGTTAAATTACATCGTTTAAAGGGGTTATTGAAAAGGTTGTGGTTACCGACGAGTATTCGCGTTTCTTGTTGTATCCTCGTAAATTTAAAGTACTTTTACGAAGAAATGTATCCCAAGGTCTTATGAACGTCTCAGCAAGAGGTTGGCTCCAAACAAGAAAGCAACCCGTCTTTGGAGAGCATGTTTTTAGTTGGGTTTTTTCAGGTGATTCATAAAATGCACAGTCGTGACGTGATATAATGTATCTTTTTAATCTAATGCACTAAACTGTACCATTTAGCTGACGGCTACAAACTAGCACATTATTAATGTCAATATCTGTTTATTTTACGTTGGATAACTTACTACAAGAAAATAAACAAACTTCTTACATTAATAATGGCTTTACATTTTACAATTAGTTAATCTCAATAGTCTATAAATCAACACTGAACATTGTACCGTTTTTTTTACTAACACAGAAGCCCAGTATCGATTTCTATAATCGAGTAGGCGCTCAATTTACACAAAAAGAGAATACTGATGGACGTCGAAATTCACAGAAATCAATTAAGGATTCTTGAAATGTCTTAAACATCTCATTACACTTACTAATATCGCCAGTCATCCATCAATTTCCACATAGTGGAAACTACTAATTAAACACATAAAAACTACTAAATCATAGCTAGACGGTATAATTTCCTATCACGATGAATGGGGTTAATTTTGGCTTGTTCTGAAGAGTAAACTATAGACTTAAATAAACCTGTGTTAATGCAGTCTTAATTATTGAGGTGTCAAAGCCGTGCGTAAAACGTGCCCATTCCATGTTTAAACTTCTCGTGCAGTCTTGCCTATTTTCTAACTTTGCAAATTGGTGAGGAAATAATGTGTTGGATACAGTTTGTTCATAATCTGTTTACAAATGTTAACAAAAGTCCATATTTGTTCGCACAGTGTGTAAGAAGAGTGTGACAGGCTAGTAACATGTAGGCAAGCCTAGTCTATCTGTATGGCTGGTGAACTGTCCCCGTATATCCCCAAATGGAGATGGATATATTTAGGCTGTATCGTAACCTTCCTTCTTTCTTCGAAAAATCCAGTCGTTGAAAAATAACAATCGTAAAAAAAAAAAAGTACGAATCATCGTGAATTGTGCTTTTCTTTAGTCCAAGTCGATGGATATGCAGCGACACTGTTTCACGCGTTGGATGCGTTTCTTCTTGGTGGACGGCTGCTGGTCCGGACAGTTCAAAGTCAAAGTCATGGTAGTAAATCGTTTCGGTTTACAAAACGAACACGACTGGAAAGCCCCCTCTTCCCTGCGTACGTGCCTGGGGATGTAGAAGGAGTTGCACTGTCCGTAGCAGAAGCGGTTGATGATGGTGCGGCTGACGCAGCCCTCCTCGTGTATCGTCTGTTTGAGGGGCTGCGTTTTGCACCAGTCGCGTTTCAAATAGCGGCGCTCCGTGACATGTAAGGCTTCCTGGCTGGACTCCAGGACCTCCTCGGCCGGTGCGGATGAGCCCTGCCTCCGCCGGGAGCCAGAACCAGCCTGCGGTGGCTGCGGTTGCTGCTCCGATTCGTTTGGGTTGTATTTGTCGGGATGAGGAATGGCGCCTTGCGAGCCCCGGTTTCTTTTTGAGTCCACGGGAGAGGAGAGCAGCCCCAAGATGAAAACCATACCGCAGAGGATACGCGCTGAGCTGGCCATCCTATAAGGGAGGGATGAGAACAGACAGGTCACCCACCGCTTCAACGTCGGTGATGGTTTACGTACAGCAACCATGTTTTTACGCTGCGTAAATACGCAATTAGAACCGACTTTAACCACCACAGACACGTCAAAACAAAACAAAACAAAACAGATATCTTACAATCAACACAGTCTGAATGTTTAAGGTAGAAATACTACATTTGTTCTACATATTTGTACTACAAATGCTACATTTGTTCTTTTCTGACTCTATATTACGCAATTGCATAGGGATGTATAGCATTCATAGCTTTTTCAAGTTTTAAGTTTTAAGATGGCTTTAAACCATGACGGTTTCCAAGCCTCTTAAATGGTTAGTAAACGTGGACCTTGTTTACTTCCATAAGCCTAAAGAAGTCAGTTTGGAGCTACGCACCATATATAAAGACATGGACACGCAAAATATTCCAAATTCACTCACCTGTGTAAGTCTCCACAAGTGAGATGATCTTGTGGGTCCTTTAGGACAAGTTCCGAGGTGATAGGCAGCTAATAATGTCGACCGTAAACCACAACCAAGGCGGATTGGTGGGAGACTAACGATTCCATAGACAGGGGCTTGGGGTTTTAATACAAATTGCTACAGCGCCGGACTGTCTCCTTTTTAAATGTCTGCCAGCTGAGATGTGCACAACAGTTCCCTCTACATTATTGGCTAAGCTCGATGTAGGGAAAATCAAACTATCCGCCCCCTCAACACTTCCCTGAACAACTTCAAGAAAAAAGACAACCAAGGAATATCAAGGGGAGGGGGTGGTGAGGGACGAGACACGGATTTCGTGGAAACCACGTTATGCGCATAAATTCTGAGGTATTTTGCGTTTCAGAAATAAAGTAAATATTTTGGTTCATTGATATCTTAATCATTAAAATTGGCAGGACATTTTCATATTTTGGCAAACTGTCACAGCGTTCCCCTTTTAGCCACGATCCTTTGATAAACCTACAAGCAGACTTGAAAATTATCTGAATTTAAAATCTAAAATATTCTCACACACGACGCAAAATAATGAGATCGCGGTGTCAAATTGCTATAGGTATTCATATTTTACAGATTAATAGGCATGTAGCTTTACAAATGTTTTAACAGTTTTCTTGATGATGAGCTAATGATAATGAAAGTAGGACTACAACAAGATAGGCTACCTGGTAGCTTTATGAGCCAGCTACCAAATATTCTAAATCAGTATTTTGGGTTGTTCCTTGCCAAAATATGGTAGCCTATTATTGATTTGCAATGTGTGCCCAAATTCCACCTATTATTTTAAGAATGAAAACCAGTTATCAATGATCCTGAGTCAACTTTAATATTATCAATTCACCTAAAAAAACGAATCCAGGAAAATATTCAGAACGAGTATATTCTCCCTAAATGTCCAATTGAAAAGTGATCTGGGTATTGATTAGATGCTCCAGTGGATGATGTTGAGACCTCACATTTTAAGCCTTATCAACATTCACTGGAAAATGAGATTCAAAATATTTTCTATTTACTTTATTCCTGTACCCACCAGCTTTAGATTGTTTAGGAGTTTAATATTTTATTTACTTAGGAAAAACCGAAGTCACACGGCACTGCAAATATTTTCTATAGAATTGGTCTTTTCAGTTAGACTAAATCTGTATAATAATCTTACGGCTTCTATATGACAAGTCCACGTGTAACTTATCTATTAGGCCCACATGGTTTTCCGCAGACCTTTGCGATTGATAACATTATACTTGGTAGGCCTATTATGTTTGAATTTTAGAAAAGGAGGATTTGGTGACCTAACACTTGCACTTAAACATCCTCTCCATCAAGTCAAGCATTAGAAAGACACGCTGCTCTGCCCATCTGCTGAACATATGGCCGCGGCCCAAACGTCCCGGCTGCTGTAGGCCTACGGAAAGATGAAAGATGGACCCGAAACCAAAGTGCATCCTGTTGCTCCTGTATGTGAATACTGTCACTATCGTTGCCGAACGGACGAGATCTTGAGGCGAGACCTCGGGCCAGTTCAATCAATCCTACTAAACCGAAAAGGCGTGTAAAGCCTCTCAATAGGGTGTGCAGAATAAATCTCCACTCAATGAATTTCACCTTCCACCTTGACAATGTTGAGACGTATCTCCACCAAGGACAGCCTGGCCTACAATTTACAGCAACGAGTGTTGCCTTTTCTAAAGACGCCATAATATTTAGTTGGACCAGAATATTAAGCATTAAGACAATACCTATAATACAAATTATCATAAGTGATTAAATTATTCATGCATTCCCAAACTTCGGCAAGAGGAATCACGATAGAACTACTTAAACCATCGCTCCAATGCATTCAATAAATATAATCTCAATGGCGAATCGTGCGGTAACCAATGTAGTAAGTGCAATACACGTGAAAGTAGATGGATTCATCCTAGTGGATTTAGTCACATTAACTTCTGATTTCTGATGGAACAGTTCAATTCCTGAAGCCAATGATCACAGCAGCAGCAGTCCATTATCACTACTAAACATGTCAGTCTGAGGCTGTTTAAAATGTGATTCTATGCCTCCCCCTTGTGGACTAAACAAAGATAGTAATTTCTCAAAACTATCAGGAGGAAAAAAAAGTTACCATCTGAAATTTCACAGAGGTTTGACTTTATTTGTCTGAAACAGTTCACATGGCAATGTATTCATTGATGGTTCTGAAATTAAGATATTACAGTCAACAGGAGATTTGGATCAATACTGCTTGGCAAAAGTTATTCATAAAATCCAACAAAGGTGCCTTGATTTTTTTTATGGATGCAAAGAACACAGTAAGAAAATATTCTGTAATAATAATTAAAAAAAAGCTTAATCTTTCCCCCCCCCCAGCAGTTTCTTTTTTTAAACACATACCAAACTAAATAAGAATAGAAGGTATAAATAAAAGCAAGCATAAAACCTTAGATCTAAAAACATCCAGTCATACCAATCAATCATTTGGCTTGCTCCGTCTAAACAAAACTAAATAGAAACCAACATACACTCTTTTAGGCTGATATGTCAAAATTGCTAAACTCCTCTTAAACTGAAACTACAGTAGATTAAAGAAAATTTAAGACAACAGCATAAAAACATCTCCCATTAAACTCTAACATAACAAAAAGTAAAAGACATCCAAGTCAAAATAAATTAAACCCCTGAAGACTGAATAATCAAAGAGGGAATGTTTGAAAGACATACAGTCTTACCAGACAAACAGACCTGCATAGTAATGACAACATAGAAGGCAGGAGTGATTATACTATAGATCAATTGGCTTAGTTGCGGACAACAGCTGTCCTGGGTTCAGAGGGTTTCTAGGGGAACCTCGGTAATGGTAAATATCCCTCTCTACCTGCTGCACAAGGGACCTCTGGGCTCCCAATGGATGAGTCTTACTGGCAGATACAGAGGAGTCTCCTTTGGCCTTGGGTTGAACCTTGTTGGTTACATCGCCCAGAGCACCAGCCGTTGGTTTACGGACCAAGGTGCTTGGCTTTTTGGGTGGGACCGGAGGCGGTTTCTTTACAGCAGGAACAAAGTAATTTGAAGGTCCAGCTGGTGCTTCCCCCTGGCAAGGCTGCAGCTGGGGCCCTGAGAAAATGCCACTCTCCAGGCTCATAGTCTTCACCACAGGGCCACTCTGGCTGGTGGGGAGCTCCACACCTCTAGTGGGTCTCCTGCTATCCCCCAGAAGCGAGTTGATCCTGCGGACGGACTGTCGCACAGGTGTGCGTTGGAACTTAACCGGTGACCTGACCTGTTTGGCGTTGGAGGCTTTGGGAGAATACAGGGTGAGCTTGTTGAAGTGTTGAATGTGGTCTGCCACCCGAGGCCGTTCGTTTGCCAGGCTTTCTGGTAAGATGGGCTGTTGGTTTTGGGCTTTGGTACCAATCTCTGGGGAGAATACAACTTCATGTGCCGTACTGGGTTTAGTACCAATACTAGGTGTGTTGACCTCATGATTGAGATCAAGGCCTGCCCTGTATGGAGTTGACTGCAAGCCAGCAGAGACACCCAGTTTGAAGTGAGCAGGACTCTGGATGTCCAGGGCATCGATCAGCCTGCTGCAGTTCACCTGCTCAGCTTCCATCTCATTCTCTCCCAACACAGAGCTGTTATGGCTGTTCAGAGCAGCAGCACAAAGGGAACTATCATTAGCCTTAACTGCTGGACTACGACATATACCAGTTTCAAACAGCGCACTGTCTATATGCAAAGGAGACAAAGGGGCAATTTCAATCTGGCCAAAGGTGATGTTTTGTTCATTAGCAAGCTGTCTCTGTTGTGTAGGGAAGTTAAATCTTGCTATGTCTACAGAAAGAACTTTGAGTGTAGGCGTCTCAGGTGGAGGCATTAGGATGCTCTCAGAAGGTTTTGTGAGATTCTCTCCAGACGAGCTGCTGTGATCATGTACAACAGCCCGGAGGTCACTTCCCGATTCTGTGAACGCCTTCTTGATTTTCAGGAGAGTGGGACCGGTCTGGGCTTCAGTGAGGGAGGTCTCACTCTCCAGGCTCTCAGCACTGGAGGCACAGCACAGCTTCTTGGGAAGGCTGGCCCCTGTTGGGGGCTTGGATACAACGATGGCAGGCTCAGAGTAATAGTTGCTCTTAAGGAACAGGTTCATGGGTGTATCTGTGAAGGACCTTCCGCTGAAGGCCTGAGCTCCATCAGGGGTCTCCCCACTCCACGAGGTACGGTGGGCACTTGAGTCACATTTAGGGGTCAGCAGGTTGTCCTCAGATTTACTGATGTACTTGGAGCCTACAAGGATTAAGTGAAATAGTGGCAAACATCACTATTCACCAGTCTAGACTTGTAACATTATGCTGAAATCAAAATTCTCCATTTCTAAAACAGATTGAATTTCTTGGATAGATACTCACTCTTTGAGTCATTTTTGTTTCGCAGACCAGATGAGCTGAACTCTGTGTCTTTGGTGATGCAAAAACTGGTGGTACTCTCCTGAGTGGCAAGTCGCCAGCCAATGGACTCGGATTCCTTTGTCACCAGCATGGAATGAGAAATGAAAGATGCAGGAATCTACTTAGAACTCAGAGAGGATTAAGCTTTCAATTAAAGTATTATTTTGTTAAAAGCGGCCAATAGATGTTACCAAAATGTAATGTTAAACATATTAATTTGGTGATGTTTGTGGTTAGTTCTTCAGAGGACAATTAAATCCACTCAGAAGAAACAAGATAATGGACTTGTTGGTCAACACACTTTTATTAAAGTAGTAAGAAATATATACATTGCATTGGAACATTACCCATACCATAAACCTTGAACAAAAACTCACCCAATATAAATACCTGAATAAGGTTACATTTCAATTTACATAATATATAAGACATTATTTCATTATGAATGTTAACACTGTAAATCCTTGAAGATGTGAATTAAAATCAAATGGCTTGCATGCTCACAAGTATGAATATTTCATATCCTTTTTAAGTTTATTTTGTACACTTACAAATATAAAGCCATTTAAAAAATAAAAATAAAATCAGGTCTTCAAAAAAAAGAACCCAGATCCATTTTAAAACCATGCATGCATTATTTTAAACATGATTGCCACTTAAATGAAATAGGAAACCTAAAATATTACTGCATACATTACTGTTAAAGTGCTTCTGCGGAACATTGTACCCTAAAATTGCACTATTTATGCATAGTTAAGGAATTATTTTTAATTAATACATGTAATTACACATAAAATGTGTCAAGCCAGTAATTAAGATCGATTTTTAAATTTGTTATCCAAGTGACCAGATAATTGGAATGTGAAGTCTTTCAGGCAACCACACTTACAACGTCTTTGCTGCTCTTCCCCAGGCTGAAGCGCAAACGCAGAGACTTGCGAGGGGCTTCCTTCTTGCCGACTTTGGGAGAAAAGCAACCGGCCTTTCCAGATTCAACTCTGGAAAAGGACATGAATTAAAACACAGTTAATATACATTTAGCTCATTTAAGATTGTGCTGAAAACAAAGTAAGCAAGTACCTGTTCACCGCATGCCTGCTGCTCAGTCGTCGGCTCTTCCGTCTTTTAGAGGTAGTCGACTGCCTGCTAGACCTCCCTGCTGAGGACAAGGTATTTTGGGAGGAGTCTAAGACCCCGGATGCACTGTATGCTACAATACAGAGAGACAAACAAGCAATGAAGTGTGTGCTTCGTCAGACAAGCTATGAAAATTTGATTAAAGACCTATTTGATTAAAGACCTGATCCGGGAGTAGAGGTTCCGTTGAACAGAGCATTTGGAAGTAATTCTATGCCAAGGTTCTTTTTGATGGATCTACGTTTCTTGTTTGAGAATCCAAAACTCTGACCAGATTCCAAGGGAAGTTTTCGCTTGGAACTCGGTGTTGCAATCACAGGAGTAGCAGAGGAAAAGACTGGCAAAAATCATAAAAGAATGGATGTATCAAAGGCATGTAGAATTAGCCCAATCTTATATAGATATATGCACAAAACAACTGCAGCATGTCACTTTCAACGAGCAGGTCTTGATTAAAGCTCAGGGAAGATAATTAGGGCAAATGAAATGCATGCGGGCAGACAAGACAGGCCAATTCAGACAGGCATCATTTCATGACATTCAAACCACGCTTATTATTCACCATCACGGCAGGTGTGAATTTATTTCAATACAAGCACATTACAAATTTGATCCAAGGTGAAATGAAGAGTTGCATTGCCGTTTGAAATACAGGAAGAGTTTTTTTGATGTGTAAGATAGATGAGATGGATCGCTGTCATCATGCAACACGGCATCTGTTTGACAGCAAGAAATGCAACCCAACCTCAATACCTACCAAGATCGTCTGACTTGGGGGTATTTGTGGGCGTTCTATTAGTTTTTAACTTATTCAGAGCACCATTGACCATATCTGAAATGTGAGACAAACCAAACCACATACAGTATCCACTGGATGAGGCTACTTCAAATTAACCGTACAATGCATTTAATATAAAACAAATCTCCACCGATATAAAGAAGTCATACCTCCTAAGCTGCACCTGCGCCTCCTCTTCATCCCCGAGTTTGTGTTTATCTCTTCAAGTCCATCATGAGGAGACAGAACGCCTGTCTCACAGCCCATCATCGTTGAAACCTTCTCCATGAGGAACTGCGGTAATACACCTATCACACAGACACAACCTAAAGCTTAGCATTAAAAGGCTGCATCTTAGATTGGTACTCAGATAAGTGGTCAGTGATGGGGCCAGGCCAGGGGTTTAAGCCAGAAAAAAAATCCCATGACTGAAAGTCATCGGCCTTGGGTCAAGCACTAATTATCAATATCCATGTACACAGCAGCCCCTTTTCTGCATTTGAAATTTGGTTACTTTTGTTGATACAAAGCTGCAGTGTTGAACATTAAAGCCCCAAGGAACATATATGCTCGATTGCCATCTAATTAGGTTCATTTAGGTCTTGTGGACATACAATATGCATACAAAGTATGGAAATAATTACTTTATGATACCCACATATACTGATCTCCAGTTCTCCTCGTTTTTGGATTTAAGTTAGGCGGCGCTAAACTTGGGAAAACTGACATCAGTAAACCCCTAACCAATCACAAGGCTGAGGTCGCCTGCCAGATTCTAATTTATTTATTACTGCAACCTAAGCATGGGTGTTTGATCACACGTTGCGTGACCCCCACACACAGTTTTCTTCCCTCATCTGGTCTGCATTGATCTCAAGATTGACGATTTCGTAGAAATCCTTGCGACGGAATGCCGTGAGGCAGTGATGGAAAACTTGTAGGGTCTTACCAAAGTCATGGAAGTTCTCTATGAAGCAGTGGATCACTGCTGCCTGCAGCTTGAGCCGTTTCTCTGTGCTGGCATTCATCTTCTCTGTCCCGTCTCCAGAGTGGAGGAGGTTGGGAGCCAAAATCACAGATAGGTTACTGCTGTCCATCTTATTCTCTGCACTCCTGGCACAAGCAGGAAACAAATAGCACATCTGAGTAGAGTAGGCATGGAAATTTCCTGGTATAAACTAAAGCAACATGACTGATGCACAAAATGTACCTATAGCGAAAATAATGTTGATGGATAACTGCAAGATTATCCATAGAAACAACTATAATAGTCCACTAAATAAGTCCAACTGAACATTTACCTCTGAGAGACGTTGTGGAGGAAGTCGAAAAAATAGCGCAGGATGCCCATATTTCTGTCAGGCAGTACACAAGACAGCAACATGGTGGCAGAGCTCCTGTCCTCCTCAGTGGGGAGCTGCTGAGCCTTGAGGAAGGCATCATGCAGCTCTGTGGGCAGGATGGGCTCTGGCATCTCCCTGAAGAACTGCTTCACCAGGCCAGCCACATCACAGGGAAGTGCTGTGGACAGGCACTCCTCACCAGCGTCCAGTTTTGCCTAGACAGACAAAGCAAGGGTCTGCTGTGTTAGACTTTTCCCAGGGTCAAGTTCCCCCACTGAAAGAAAGGCCAATTTAAGCCATCACTCACCCTGAGTGCCTTCAGTCGAACAATAGAGCCCGATTTTCTGAACAGGCCCTCTGTGTCAACATGCGCCAGCAGTGTCATACACGCATCAACTAGAAAGCTGAGAAAGCAAAGCAATGTAATGAGCAAAAATAAATAAATAAAATGGGAACATAAACCAACTTGCCAACTGCATGCTCTTAATTTCATCCACTTGCCTTGGTACACTCCCTTGTTCCATATTGTAATGTGGTAGGCTCTCCAGTGGCATCTTAAAAACCTTTGCCTAGACAAAGAAAAAAAAATAAAAGAAAAATTCCACTCCATGTAGGTTTTAAATACGGGGCTAAACACTGCTGAAATAACTCAACTGCAGCGTAAGTATGTTGGGATCTTAGAGGCATACAAGCCTGAACATGTGATCTTTTTGTTCCTCTTGAACAAAATGCCTAGAGTTCTCCAAGATAGGCCTTCTGCTGTCTGAGGCTGTAAGATGTTATTAGGTTATACTTCTCATGAAGAAATAGATCTGAGAGTGAGTGCCTAACATTCCTGTGTGTTAATGAGCATTAGGCCTGAAAATGGAGAAGTTCAATGCGCTTTTGAAAAGCAACAGCCTCTATTGTCAAACCTTGTGACTGAGCTCATGCCAGTATAATACACATGGTAAAACAGGCCTTAATTTGTCATTTCTTTCAAACTGTGACTGTTTGCAATTAAATTAATTTAGGCTACCCTTGAGAATTAAAATTTCTGTTGCTGTGGGGGAACATTTTTCTATTGATATTTACAGTACAGTAGGTGTAAGGATAAAATACTTTCCTGTGTATATC
>OMKK01033343.1:0-15814 GCA_900302305.1 Polymixia japonica | reverse complement strand
TTCCCCTTTAGATGCTGGGATACATGCATGTACATAGATACTATCTAGAGTATCTCTCTACAGGTCTAAGAGCTTGTGGTGGTTTCACTGGTATCATACAGTATACTGCCCATAACCATTCATATCTCCCGAATTCAACAGGGGGCGCAATTGCACTCATTGTCATTGATTCAAAGTCGACCATTACTGAGTAGAATGGACTTCAGACTATTGAGCCAAAGTCTCTGTAGATTGATATTAAGTAACATATGCACTAGTTGGGGAATACTCGGTGTGGGCCAACTGTTTGGGTTTGAAGCTAATACTTAATGTCCATAGGTTCATAACAAGTGCAACAAATACCGTGTTTGGTGTCCTTGACCAGTTCCAAAAATAACACGCTCAGAGGGGGCTGATCAGAACATTTATTAATAAACACACAGACAGACCAAGTCACATGTCTCAGACACTGGTCTGAAAAGCCCCTTAGATGAAGGAGCACAATGTTCTTCCACGTTTGTTCAGAAACTGAATCAACTGAACAAACAGACCTGCACACACACATGCACGCACACACACACACACACACACAGACAGAGCATGGAATTGCAATTAAAAGTTAGGAAATCATTCCTAATTATCGCCATTCCTATAATGTAAAATGCTTCCACCACCACCTCTGCAGAAAAAAACATTGATATCTGATATCGATATTTAGAAAAAATAAAGATAAATCATGTAACTCATATATTATTGACCAAAAGCTTCCTCTTCTTAATTACTAGTTTATCAGCATTATATATCATATAAACTGGATTTAACAATACGTTTGAAATCTTTAACAAATTATGAAAACCACACATATATTTTCTAAATCCTGCCATAATTGACAGTGTTTCTGTTGCTTCAATAGACAAATTAGGGGTGATCATCATAAACGTAAAATATTTGACCTTTGAGGGGGGCTCCAAAAACAAAATTGCTAAACTTGCTGTAGTTTGCGCACATCTTTAACAATACAGTCTACTAAACAGCCATAATGGACAGAAATATATTCCACTGACTGTGGGTAATTATGGTTGACGCTTGCAAATAAAAACAGTCAAACTGCAAATTACATTTCACAGATCATTTCAGGAATTTCAGTGTGTCTTGTTTAAATGTTTAAATCATCCAAACAACCCTAATTCCTAAGAGATACAAATAAACAAGGTTTTACTGTGATTCTTTTCCCTACCCTGAGAAACACCATTGTTTTGTCCTGTATACTTTCAGTGTACTGCCAGTTATAATAGTCATTTAATATTTGCCACTCATCTCTTTCAGGAATTCTGTGGAAGGTGATGTTTCCCAAAGACGCAGATCTGGGCTGAGTGTTCCCAATAATGTTAAAGGTTTACGTTGACGGTTGCGGCGCGCCGTCGCAGGCCGCTGCACCCCGTCGCCTCGTCTCTCTCAGTTCTCGGACATTGCAAATCAATCGCAGGATCCATCTTTCCAGCCGTCCTTCCACCTCTCGTCCACACGCGAGCAGTCGAACAGAGGCTTGCCCAGCCGGACGTTGATGTCGTTATGGAGACGACAGAACCACTGAGAAAGAGCGTTGCGACTAGAGGCGTCCGGCTGATTGGTTTTCAACCTGTGGACAGGAAATTATGTCATTAGAAAAGAGCTAATAATGATAATAATAGTAATAATAATAACAATAATTGTCAAATAGGTTAGCTCAGGATTCAATGAACAGAACCGGGGGCAGGTCTCTTTCCTTGTCTTATTGCCAAGGTCAATTTCTTCTACACTCAGAGTGACAGAAACCAAATCCCCAATACTATAGTTTGGACTGATGACATCAGTATCACATGATTAATACCACAGCTTTAAAACAGAAAAGTTTGATAAAATACATTTAATGCATGATTTTCAGACCAAAATGACTCTATTAAGCTTTGATTAAGGTATCCTGACAAAGTACGATACCATGGCAAAATGATTTAGGAATATTGACTAAAGGCCTCAAGTCTAAACATTCTACACAAAGTGACAACATGTTATGAAACTAGGAGATTTGAAATAGGTGTGGGCGATTTAAAATTAATTCTGGAGAGGCAGTGTGATCTGACCTGCCCCTGAGGTCTTCAGCACATTCATCACAGGGGAAGAACTTGGAAAATAGGTTGATGAACTGTCCCATCTCTTGCTGCTGGGTCGAAGAGGGGCGGTCAGGGTAATATGCTGCCATGGTGTGCAGAAAGGACCAGCTGCTACGCCCTAACTCTTCCCTGTCCAATGGACACTGTGGTTCCTGTTTTGGCTCCGACTCCTCAGCAAGGACGTCCTGGAGGACCACACAGACATGGATATTCAAACATTCATCCAAACATAGGAGAGTCAATCAGCCAATAGATAACAACAGATAACAAACATGAGGTCGGGCAGTTTACAGTAGTATTCTTAAACTATGGTTTGGGTCCCAAAACGGGTTCCTGGCCTGTTTCCGTGGGTCACAGTCTGAGAGAATATGCACCCATTTTGGGGCCTGACCTTAAAAAGGTGAGCTCTGCAAGTCACCATGACTCAACATGAATGGGACAGTCCTACAATCAATATAGCCTCATATCAGGTAATCTATTTAAAGAATCACAAAACTTTGTGACATATGCTAGACATTTTGAGACATATCACCCATGGTTATCAAGACATGCTTAGTCTATACAGCCATAGAACTAAAACCTCATTAAAAGGGTCATTAGAAGAATGACCCAACAAAACAAATGTAATATTAAAGTCAAACTCACTTGTGAGTAGAAGGCAACTTCTCAGCCACTGACTAAATAACTAACTAGCTGATGAACTCAAGATCACCTGTGTTGCAGTTTTCGGCTTCTTCTGGACCTTCATCCACGACTTGAAGTCGGTACAAGCCCTGCACGGCTTCTTCTTTGGTTCCCCGGTCTGCGGCTGCTCTTTAGCGGGGCTGTCCTCCGGTGGTCTACCGGCCAGTGGGAACGGAAAACCTTCAAACCCGGGTGGATCGGAGGCTGACGCTCCTCTCTGTCCTGTGGACGCAGCCATGTTCACTCCGTAGCATTCTGGGATTGACACGACCCGACCGGTCATGTAACATCAAAGCAACAGGGGATGAGAATGTTAATTGAAGTCATTAAAATCCATGTTTTTTTAATTGATGTAATTTAAATAAACATTATACTCAGCAAGGGCGTTTTAGCCGTGTATTTTTTTGGTTATAAGAAATAACGATAACGGCGGAACGTAGTTTATTCTAGGTTGAAGGTCTTTGTTTCTCACGGACTAGACTGTACATGGAACTCCGACTTCCGGCTGGTGATGTCATATACCTGTGCATGCCTCGGAGTCTAACCAGAATTAAAGTGTAAATGTATACTATTGAACAATCATTTTAACACGTTGTTGCTGTGTGTATTACACTCAATTACTAGGGCAAACATCCATGTGTTGACTGCCTGTTTTTGGTGCGATTTCCCAACTGTTTAACGTTAATTCTATTTTTCGCACTGAATAATAGAGCTAACAGTTGAGTACTGACACGTTTCTCTTCCTCATCACGTTTTCTTTTGCTTTCAAAGGGCAGTGCGGTTAGGAGTGTAACTCGTCTGCCTCGCCATAATGGGGATCTTGGAGAAAATCGCCGAGATAGAGAGAGAAATCTCTCGAACACAGAAAAACAAAGGTAAAAATGGATCACTCGCAGGGCTAACTGTTAGCTAGGTGATGGATAACTTGTGGCCAGCTGTGTGTCATGTCATTCGCTGTTGTGCTCCTCAGATCCAGATGTGGTCACTATCACGTTAACATTAACTTGCTAGTGTCAGCTAAACTTGTAATACGGTTTAATGACATCCTTCAGTAGTTCTTGTGTTCTCTTCACATACAACGCATGTCATGTTAGAGTCTTACTGGCAATACACGCTTTAAATTTGAATATGAAAAAAAACCCTCTCCTTCTTTTGAATCACTCAAAATGAATGACTTCTTCCATTCACACCTTCAGCCACTGAGTACCATCTGGGCTTGCTGAAGGCCAAGCTAGCTAAGTACAGAGCTCAGCTACTGGAGCCCTCCAAGTCAGCGGGGGCCAAAGGAGAAGGCTTTGATGTTATGAAATCTGGAGATGCTCGTGTTGCTCTCATTGGTTTCCCCTCTGTGGGTAAGGTAAGTCGGCGCAAGGGTGGAGTTGAGCATGATGTACATACACGCAACACAGAACCAAAAGAATAACACACATCAGCTACAAAGTTGAAGATGGACACACTCTTAGAAATAGAAAACAAACCAGTCAAACTAGGCAAGCCTAGTTGAGCCAGACACTGGACACAGCAGAAATAGACTGCCGTTGAGCTACATAGGAACTAGTTGGATGGGAAGCGAACTAGCAAACGTGGGTGGTGTTTGGCTGCTTTAGCTTATCCAACAAATAACAGGACATGCTGCACCAGTATGTATGGACATCCAGAGTCGGGCTGTTTTTCTGTCCTTGATAATTATTGCACTCACCTGCTGTCGCAACCTAAGATTAATACCACCTACTGCATACCACCTGTTGCACACCTTTCAACATCTCACGCATTCGTGTTTCAACAATGGGGAGTCAGTCGTTGAGGGACCTTCACCGTTATTGGCTGGCCCCTCAGGGTCCGTCCGAAAATGCTGTCAAGTTTGTCAGCATGTCACTTTTTCACAAACAAGCGCTCACATTTTCAATGCAACCGCCCCCTCTCATTGTCATTAATGATTATGGGATATTGTGCCCTTTTGTTTCTTTATCTCAAAACCAGAGGTTTTTAAAGAGGTACTGTACATTTAAACATGTTTTTTGAGCTGTAAACTAAATTATATGTCTGTACTGTGATGAAATGCATTAATCCTGGTGTTAATATTGACATTGACACCAAGCCCCAGTATCAGAAGCATTCTGGTTTCTGTTTGTAGTCTGAGTAGTACTGACCAACATGCAGGTAAACAGTCCGTGTGGAGAGCAAAAGAGGAGCTTTTTCTTATCTTTTTTTAAATTCTATCTTTTTATTGGTTTTTTAATTTAATTAAAAGTCTTGGCCTGGATGTCCGTTATCCAGATGTTCGCTGGCTCCGAAATAATGTTTTTAATTTTTTAAGTGTAGGTGCATCTTTATTTTTCTAGTTTTGCAATATTAACTTCTTATAAACTCATGACGAAAAAAGAATTTGCCAACCAGTTGGGTATCTAATTTTGCCAACATTTTGAAAGAGACAAATCATTGGTGAAAATGCAACTTTACTATTACAAGCTCTTGAAATCCATCTTTCTAAGTTCTCCCAAGTCTTTCATGTATGAGGGAGTCACTCTGCCACATTTTAAACATCTATCTGAGGAGCTGGTATCAAACTTATGAGTTTTGTCTCTAGTATAGTATATTTATTGTCATTAATTTATACTGAATTAGACATAAACTTTCATTAGTGATAATTTTATGAGTTGTAAACATTCCTTCCATTTTTTTTGCATCTACTGTACCAAGATCTTTATTCCATTTGTTATATCTGAGGAGGGCGGTTTAATAAGGGTGTAGAGTTCTCCAAACATTCTTAAGCATTTTTAACCTGGGACCCACATGACAAATTCTGTCATTCCTTAGGACCCAGGCCCATTTAAATAAACTAGAACTCTAGTAATGAAACCCATAGGTTAAGACATACTGATCAAACCCAGCTCTGTTTCTTGTAGTCTACCTTCCTTAGTTTGATGACATCAACAGCCAGTGAAGCAGCTTCCTACGAGTTCACTACCCTCACCTGCATACCTGGTGTCATAGAGGTAAGCACGCACGCACACACACACACACACTGACTTTAATCATTGTGATATTAACATTGAATTATAGCCTTAGCATGCCATTTATATTTACTTTTATTTGCTCTTCAGTACAAAGGAGCCAACATCCAGCTGCTAGATTTGCCAGGAATCATTGAGGGTGCTGCCCAAGGTACACTTTTCTTTGCTGAGACTCAAGCTATCATGTTATGTTTTTACAACCACACGAATGGGCGCATGTGTCCACTCTTGATTGTCTAAGATTGATAAACAAGACTGTAGTATGTGGGAGCTCATTGCGTGTACACCTGCTCCCAAGTGGCCTTTTTCAGATTCAAAGGGGTTCTAAACTGCAGGGATGTCCTCACTTATCATATGGATGCTGTCATTTTATAGACATTAACAAAATAAAAAAAACAAGCTACCACCTAGCTTCTTACTAATTGTTATTGGCTGACCTTTGACCTTTTCTAGGTAAGGGTAGAGGTCGGCAGGTCATTGCCGTTGCAAGGACAGCAGATGTAGTCATCATGATGTTGGACGCCACCAAGGGCGAAGTTCAGAGGTGTGTTGCTCTCACCGTGTGTGTGTGTGTGTGCGCGCGCGTGTGTGTGTGCGTGTTTCAGTATAGACACCAGCAAGCATGTGCTTTCTATAAAATATATTTTTTTGTCCTCCCAGAGGTCTTCTAGAGAAAGAGTTGGAATCAGTGGGAATCAGACTCAACAGGTCGAAACCGAATATTTATTTCAAGGTAAAGTTTTCCTTTCTCCTGCAGTGATTTCCTCAAAACCTTAACGTCATAATAATAATAATAATACCATACTCCGCTGTATGTCTACGTTTTCTCCCTGCAGCCCAAGAAGGGCGGAGGCCTTTCCTACAACTCCACAGTTCCTCTCACCCACTGCTCAGAGAAGCTTGTTCAACTCATCCTTCACGAATACAGTATCCACCACTCTGACAGTATTAGACATCGCAACTCACAGTGACAGTGATGAATGCAACAGTCTATTAAATTGATGTATTTCTGGCCCAGGAATGGCCTCTCTCTCTCTCTCTCTCTCCCTGTCCTTGAGTATGTGCGTATATGTCAGTTGCTTTCCTCTTTTCCTTTCATTGTCCGCTTGTCACTCTTCTGGCCTCGTAAGAACACGCGAACATGTATTACAGTAGTGAAAGGAAGATATCTTTGACACTTGCCTTCAGAAATCTTCAACGCAGAGGTCCTCTTCAGGGAGGACAGCACACCAGACGAGTTCATCGATGTCATAGTCGGAAACAGAGTTTACATGCCTTGCCTTTATGTACGTTCGTAATTTACTATCTACCATGCTCTGCCTACGTTCTACCTCTTTGTACGTATGTATGTACACGTATAGTGTTTCCATGCAGTTGTGGCAGATATATTTTATGCGCATGTGTGTTTTAATTTCATTTACAGGTGTACAACAAGGTGGATCAGATCTCCATTGAGGAGGTGGACCGCCTGGCTCGGAGACCTCACAGCGTTGTCATCAGGTCAGATGTGTGTTTGTGTGTGTAATAATAGTCCTGGAAGTAAGATGCCATTAGATTGTAATCTCAATGCTTTTCTGTGTATGCGGAAGTTGAGTTTCTTTTCCCAATCTGCGTGTGTGTGCGTTCCAGTTGTGGCATGAAACTGAACCTGGATTACCTTCTGGAGACGTTGTGGGAATACCTGGCTTTGATCTGCATTTACACCAAGAAGAGAGGAGGTACTCTCTCTCTCTCTCTCTCATTCACTCATTCTCACAGACTCTGTTTCATGTACACACGCATGCATAGCTGAAAAATCGTCCCTCATTGCATTCTGTTTTTTTTTGTTTTTTAGAACGCCCAGACTTTTGTGATGCCATCATTATGAGAAGAGGAGCATCTGTAGAACACGTGGTGAGTAACACGCGCACACACACACACACACACACACACACACACACACACACACGTGTAGAGATAACTGTTTTATTACAGGTTATGCACATCTTGTTACCATCTTGTTACAGCCTACTTACATGATCAACACGAAACAGAAACGTAGAAAGACACATTTTATTACATGTTTATGAATATACCTGTTTTTCTTTGTACCTGTAGTGCCATCGAATCCATAGAACTTTAGCCAGCCAGTTCAAATATGCCCTGGTGTGGGTAAGTTTTTCCACTTTTCCTATTTTTGCAACTTTGAACTTCCCAAACCATGACCATTATGTCCCCTTTACTCCCTTTACTTTACTAATTGTTTGACCTGTCATCTTTATGGAGATCTGCTAGAATTAATAGCCTCTCCTTTTGATCTCAGAAACCTTCCAGCTCCAAAGTTTCTTGAATGTACCGTTTCCTTCCCAGCATGCGAGGTGTGGATGTAGCCATTGCTAGCATTGTTAGCATGTGGAGACAACTGAGACGTCTGTTTGTCTTACAGGGCACAAGCACCAAGTACAGCCCTCAGAGGGTGGGGCTTACACACATCATGGAACACGAGGATGTCATCCAGATTGTCAAGAAGTAAAACAAGCCTTCTGATTGGACAGAGACTGAGCTCTTGTGGTAAAGAGCTGAAATGCAAAAACAGTTCATTTATTCAAAACCCACTGTACAGTAGATATTCAGTAAAATTAAAGCCGCCGTGATTCTTATTTTGTATATGAAATTACACAAAAGCAACTATACAAATCAAGAGAAAAAACAGTTTTGAGTTCGCTGCAGTCAGGAAATGGCATATTTTACCTTTTTTTGATTAAGACAGGGGATATGTATCATTCAGAGAGAGAAAATGGATAAAATAATAAATTCCATAAAACTTGAAATTACTCTGTTTCTAATTATTCTCACCCGTTTTCAATTTCCCATCCGATCGTCATTAGATGGTACAATCGCAAGCACCTCACCTGAGTTGCTAGGAAACTATCTCTACTTGTCAGAAGCCCCAGAATTCAATGTACTATCACTTCCAGGGAATATACAGTAGTATAAAGGAGAAGATTGCCACAGTGTTGGTGTAGTGGGCTGCTGACAGATCCACTGTGGTGGGTGATCAATGATACAGTATTGGTCCCCTTTCTGTGTTGAATCCGTGACTGAATTGTCTGGGCCTAATCTTTGTATCTGAATACATGGTATTTTAGAAATACTGGACTAGTGCTTGGTTCTCCATACCACCTTTAGATGTTTTGCAATGGAGACAGAAAGGTAAATGTGTCATTCATTTATAATCTTAAATAGGCTTAACAGGATCTTGGCAAATATGTCAGTATTTTTTTTAAACCTCTCATTTTGATCAAAGTATAGTTCTTACATATACAGTATAATCTATCAACTGAATCCTAGTTTTACATCAATCTGCAACTGAACCTCTACCATTTAGATTTAGGTAGACATTTTCCCTGAGCGGTCAGCTCGCAGCTTGCTCTGGGGTTGCAGGGTGGGGGTTGCAGGGTGGGCGCCCAGGTCAGTCCCTCTACTTCACATGCACTCACTGCAACCAGCACATCAACGGGTCACCTTTGCGTTTGAATAACCTACATGCTGCTGGCCTACGTTACCTGTGGGCATCAGGTGATAGATTATTATCGTTTCCTGTCTTCATTCAATCCACCGTAATAGAATGCTGCCAACAGGAGCCGTCCATGGGACCGTCTCAGCTGTAGAACAGGTGTGTGACCCCTGACCCCCCGACCATCACTACCCGGCTGTTGGCACCCTATTGGCGCACCGGGCGCAGGCCGTCCGCTTGCTTTTGTAAAGCGTAGCCAATATACAGCCAATGCTCTCCATTCACCAGCACACACGAGTATAATAGCGCCATTAAAAATTCACAACCATCCCCGCAGTCTACGCAGCGCAGCGAGGGAAGAGAGAGAGAGAGAGAGAGAGACACTACTGACCTCTTCCAGAGTGGAAAGCGGGTTTTGACGGGTTATGCCGTGGAGATGTCTCGCCGGAGCGGGTCGCGGGTGGAGAGATTCTGCTTCGGAATAACCCGAAGAGGGAAGAGAGGAAGAACGGAGGGATGATCGTTTAGGAGGAAGAGGAGAAACAAAAGGGACCAGGTGAGTGGAGACGGGTCGTGGGCGTGATGACACTTGATGCTCCGTATGGCGTGGCTCGGGGCGCGTGCCCGTGCGCGTCCACGCGTGTGTCTATGTGATGCCAACAAGCGTAAGTCATGACATGAAAGGGGGGGGTTTTGCTATTGTGCTTTTTAAACGTTTTTACTTTTTTTTTTTGCATTTATTTTATGGTTGCAGAGCATCAGTAAGTTGCTTCAAGTTGCTTTTGGATGAATTACTGAAAGATTGTGTTCCTACCACATAAAGCAACACATAGGTGCAAGGCAGCTGAAGTAGCCTAGCAAGCTTCCTCGTCTGCAATTTCCATCCTTGTATAGCTTTTTTTTAATCTGACTTAATCTAGCATGTTAATTTTCAATCAGTATCACATTGCTCTAAGGTCTAACAAAGCCCACATGTGAAGTTGTCTGCGTTAAGGACTGAGTATGACTTGGCACGCAGCAATTTTCAAGCTCCCATTTTGGCATCTGCCCTGCTGAAGTGTCCTTGAGCACAGCACTGAATTCGTACCATCTCCAGGGGGACTGTTTTGCACCTGACCCTGCGCTATGACCTCCCTGTGAAGGGGTGGGGGCCAACAGACAGAGAGTTAGCTAAAAGATGTCAATAAAAAAGGTGCCACATTATACTTTGTTTTTTAAAGCACACCATTTTAATTGCCTGAAACCTAAGAGCCCCCTACCTCTTAATGTTACAACTATAATTACAAATTCGGATACCGAGCTCAACAGTGTGTCACATTTATAATTTAAGGTGGTGGAAGTGTAAATATATCTTACTTTTTTGGTTAGCAATGGAGACTCAGTAAATACATCTTTAAATCATTAAATCAGCACTGTGTCTCCTGAAACCCCTACAACGGGTTGTACAACAAGACAAGCGTTTAAAACATGCATGGCAAGCCACTGGTTCACAACCTTGGGTAACAAGCAAACCAGGCAGATTGTTTTTTTTTTGCATATTCAGGACAAATGTTCACTCATTTGCTTGTTGCAAGTTACTTATTCTATTCTATTCTATTCCACTGTACTATAGGCTATGTGATTGTGTTGTATATTGACATTAGGACCAGGCAGAGAAAGCACAACCCCATATTACCATTTTTAATGTTTGGCTAGCTCAGTACAAATAAATTAAGCCCCAAATAGGGGTTGGTTACCAAGGTGGCTGATGGAGTAGAACAACGTATTAACTAATAGCAAGAAAATGTACCAGCATTCAGCTGGTGCTTGGTGTTAGAGGCTCGCCTTGATCAGGACTGTGGTTAATTTGCCTCTTCTGCCCTCTTCTGCCTCTGCCTGCTCATTACATAAAGTCCTTCACCCTGCCGAGGATGTTAGGATGTAAGGTGTTGCTGCCCCCTGCCTCTCTGTGGTTGCTGGTGTCAGTTGACTTTCACATCTATCGGTGGATTTGGCGCGTAAATGTGGCCACCTAAGTCATTTACATCACCTGGTTCCTTCGTGTCCATTTCAGAGAGCTACACACAGGATTGCTGACTCGTAACACTCTCTGTCGGGTAACAGATGTCGACGTAGGTATGCAGTGTGTTGTGGCCCAGGTATGAAATAAGTAATGACATCAAACCATCTTGCATTATCTTCCTTCAGCCAATTACGGACACATGCTTTTCCAAACATGTCCAAACATTACGTTTATGAGGCACTTTGTCCAAAACATTATCACATAATGTTATATCAATAAATTGCTAAATTCTTAGTG
Organism: Polymixia japonica; assembly: GCA_900302305.1. NCBI lineage: Eukaryota > Metazoa > Chordata > Actinopteri > Polymixiiformes > Polymixiidae > Polymixia > Polymixia japonica. Next base: position 4,192 of record OMKK01033343.1, on the reverse strand, counting down.
CGGTGTCTTCAGACTTAGATATCAGAAGGCGGCGAGTGCACAATCCAAAGCGACAAGCTTAACAAGATTAGGGAAGATTGATCTTGAGCCTGGAGGTCTTGCAGTTACATTATCAGAAAGCCTTTGTTTGGTTTTTTTTTTACGTAACAGGTGCCAGGGCCGAGCTTAACGTTGGCAAACTCAGTCTTACAAAAGATTCAGCGTGCGATGTGGAACACTGGACACACGTCTGGAGTGTGCTCACATGTGTGCCTGTGTACTAGAGAAACACAGGGATTTCATGAACAAATAGTCTCATGTCCACATGCGCGCACTGGATATACGGTATGTACCATTGTCCCTTGTATAAGCTAAGAGCTTCTCAGATGTCCTCTGAGTGGAGCGCAATGTTTGTGGTGTATAAAGTTTGCCTTTGTGTAAAGAGCCTTCCTCTGAGGCCTTCAACAAGCGGACGCTCCATAAAGCAGCGATGTGATTGTTTAAGTGTTTGTCTAAGGGATAATCCAACCCATTAAAGCACACGGGGAGAGGTGGTCAACAGACTGTGAAAGGCTAAGAATCAATTACGTTATCATGCTAGCAGGCATGAAGAGATACTGGCGGCATTGTTTGCAGAGTAAGATATCCTCTGCAAGGACCCAGACCATATCCTGACTAGCAGCTAAAAGGACCTGAACCATTACGTGTTATGAGCAGTTAGAACTAAAGAGTAAAGACACCAGTAAAAAGTAGTTTACATTTTTCCACAGTATGGTCGAGTTAAACTATCCATTTACCAATGACTACATCACTATTTTAAGAACTACAAGAACACATTTGAGTGAGATGAGGGATGAGTAAATCATGGTAAGCCCTGCTCTGGAAATTAGGTTAACCTGTAACTAAGCACTACCCACCTGCCGTGCATGTGTGCCTTTTGTTTGTGTGTGTGTGTGTGTGTGTGTCATGCAACCATTAACAAACAATGGAACCTGTCCCATTGTTTACTTACGCAGAGGGGGACAGGGTAGATTGGCTTCTACACATAACACACACACGCACACACACACACACACACACACACAAGGGCAGTATGTTTACCAAGAAACCCAGTCTCACCACCATTCATTCAGGGAATTGATGTAAAGAATAGCCATGCGCCATATAAATTGTTTTTCTACCTTTATTCACTTTTGTGAAGTATAAGGAGTCGTTGTAGTGTGACTTAGGCTAACGTGGACAAGTTTAACACGGAAGGACCTTTGTGTGTCATTCGGGGGGTGTAGGAGTGCATGTGATTCGATGTGTGTGTGTGTAGTTTCTGTGACTGAATGAGGCAGTATAAACGTCAGGGGTGCAGGCGTTTGTGCATGGACAGAAAGCTATAAAACAAACAGCATAACGGGTCTTGAGGAGGACCAAGCGGGGGGCCCCGTTGAAACGGGGTTGTAGTCCAGACACAGAGCAGGTTTCTTGTGGGGGTGTTCCTTGATATCAAGGGCGTGAGGAAGAGCCAAGGATTCAGCGCGCTTGTCTCAAAACCTTCTAGAAACATCCCTTATAAGCAGAAACTCTGGGATATCTGATCTCCTTCCACCTCTACCACAGTTCCTCAAATCTTAGTGAGGTGAACTCATCCAAAACCAAAAGGTAAGAACATTTAGTGAAACTAATTGGAAAAAATATGTTAACGTGGTACAGAATTCTGTTTATCTGGAGATAACACAACGGCTGTAAAGCCCTGCTCTGCCGTCTCTCACTGCACTAATCTGTTTTAGTTCAGGAGGGCTTTTACCCAGCAGACCTCTTTTAGAAACCAAAAGGAGTCTGGGAGCCAGTTGATGAGATTATGAGCTTTTAAGCTTCATATTTAATGCCAGTGTCCCTCATCTTTCTCAGAGAACTACAAAATATAGCGTTTTGTCGGGATTGCATTGTGTTGGGGATGTAGACTCAACATGCCTGCTTCCAAGTTGTTCAATTGAAATATGCGTTGAACAAATCAAATCGATAAATTAATCTGTTAAGAGTAAATACTGCCTACTTTCTAGAAAGCTTATCCGAGAAATATCCACACCATTTACGTTTTACGTATAGATGTAAATGAGTCCAATAAGGAAGTACCTTTAAGGAATTATCCAATAAGAAAGTGTCTTTTATAATGTAATGTTCCAAGAGCCAATCAACAATTTCTTTCTGGATTGGTTTTCAATATAACTGACATAACTGCAGGCAGAGACCCAAAATGGGCTACAAGCTAATTCCAGTGGGCCCCATGACTTTCAATGAACAATGTATTATAACAAACCTAGTTCCAAGGATAAGACTATACATTGTGTTTTGGGTGCTGTTAAAGAAAAAAGACATAGAAAACCCTGCCCAAAGGTGACAAAACGCCTACGAGACGCTGGATGTCGACCCCCATCCCGTCAGCGCCCCAACCTGTTCAAAGCCATGCTCCAGCCCACGCTCTGGGTTCGGCTAGCGCTGTCTGTCTGCTTGGCTCCGCCTGCCCTGGGCTGGCCTGGTCATCGCTCCACCCCGGTCTCTACCCCTCTCTCTCCCTAATGACCTCCCCCGCTCCGGTCACAACAGCAGAGTCACTCCCCACGCTCTGTCGCAGGCTGAAAAACTCATCTTCTGAAGTATTTCACGTCACTCTCTCGCCGCTGAATGAAATCCCCTGTCTTCCAATCACTCTAATGGCTCTCAAAAAGATTTCTTCTATATATAGAAATAAGAAATGTATTTCTACTTGGCTATTATTCCTTGCCCTGCCCAGTTCCAGGAAACTTGTAAGGGCGGCGAGGCCCTGACTCTTGCACTCCTTATTATTAGTCATTTTTCTGATCTAGGAATTGAAGATTATTCTACAGTTGCAATTATTCGAAGTCACCGTGAGTAAGAACCGGATGCCTAAAATGTAAAGGGAAAGATGCATTTTGTCCTAGGTGAATTCGACACTGCGAGTAAGAATGTGTGTTAATCCGCTCAAATTAATTTACGACGTGCCACAAATACATGGAGGCCAACTGTTACACCGACCAGCCTGTTTCCAGGGCTTTGTGCTAGCGGGCTATCCGGTGAGGTGCTGGCGTTCTCTGTGTCTAACGGTCAGTGTCTCTTCTTTGTGAAGTCACTGGATAATCTGGGAGCATAGGTTAAGACCTGAATGGAGCTTAAAGGCTTATAGGAAACCTGAACTGAGCATCGTCATCTGCTCATCTCTCCTTCACTGTCTGGAAAAGACAGCATCTCTCTCTACCTCTCTCTCTCTCTCTCTCTCTCTCTCTCTCTCTCTCTCTGTCTCTCTCTCTCTGACCTGGTTGTTGGTGATTCAGGAAGTGAAGGGTTATGATGTCACTCAGCTGGAAGTCAGGGAATGAAGGAACGTTGTCATCATTTGTCAGTTAGGGGTTAGCTGGCTGTCTAAGCTGCCATGTCCCCGTCTGGCTTGTTTATTTATTACTGGATGTAATGAATGTGTGTGAATGTGTGTGTGTATGTGTGTGTGCTTGCATGTGCTTGCATGTGTTTGTGTGTGTTTGTATATATGTGTATGTAATATATACTATACATGTAATGTAATATACTGTATGTGTTTTGGATCAATCCCCCATGATCTGTTTTTGTGTGTGTTGGTGTGTGTGTGTGTGTGTGTGTGTGTGCGTGCGTGTATTTCTGTGTATTTGTGTGCGCATGCATGTGCGTGGGCATGTAGCTGTCAATCACTAGTCTCTCCAGATGCTATACTTTATTAATACTGTAGAGCGTCCTGCATTTGGTGATTTAATCTCCATTATGAAAGAGAGCGAGAGAGTTTGTGTGTGTGTGTGTGTGTGTGTGTGTGTGTGTGTGTGTGTGCGCGCCCTCCCCAGTCATTAAATGAGCTTGTTGGCATGCCTTGGCCAGGTGATCTCCTTTATTAGTGCTGTGTCGCTGAGTGCATTTGCTGAAAGCAGGTTGTCAGTGATTGGCACGCAGAGGAAGAGGCTCTCTCCTTCATCACATCTCTCTCTCCATCGTCCCTCCGCTCGCTCCATCTCTCTCTCCATCGTCCCTCCTCTTGCTTTCCATCTTCCCTCTCTCTCTCTCCATCTCCCTCTCTCTCTCTCTCACTCTCCATCTTCCTTCTCTCTCTCTCCATCATCCCTCTCTCTCTCTCTCTCTCCCTCTCTATCCATCTTTCTCTCTTGTCTTCTCTAGTCGTACC
>OMKK01033342.1:0-10880 GCA_900302305.1 Polymixia japonica | reverse complement strand
ACACAAACATGCATACAGACACGTATTTACCTATCCACACACCAACACACACAAGTTCAATCATGCATCCCACAGAGAAAGACGAGCACACACACACACACACACACACACACACAAACACACACACACACACACACACACTGTATCTATGTTCCACTGTACAGTACACCATTCCTGTCTCTCTCACACACACACGCGCACACACACAGGTAGATATGGTTGGTAAGGTAGGCCTCTAAAAGAGACAGAGAGTCAGAAGAAAGCAGTGTGTCACAACCGCTACCAGAGGAAGACTGGAAGATATTGAACAGGATGGATGTTATTAGTCTCTCATTGTAGAATTGGTCTATAAATGTTTCTGCATTAATGATGGCCTATAGACCCTTGCAATCCAGCATACAAATCATGGATGTTGATGTTTTGAGACGTCCCACCTGTACTAAGTGACAACATGCAGAGTATATGGAATTCTGTTACTCTACTGTAGTATGATCCCAGTCAAACATCTGTCTTCAGAAATGCTACTTCTGTCCTCCCTCCTTAATATTCCTTTAGAAAGCATGTGGAAATGTGTCTTAACAGAAGGCTGTAAATAAATTAAGGGTGACAGGGCTATTAAAAGTTGAGAGAAGGAAGGAAGGAGACTGAATTGATAAATTATGCAGCACAGCGTGAGAGATAAGCGGGCTGAAAATAATGTCCTCATCTCACTTAGGCAAAGTGTCAGTCTAGTCACATGGGAGGGAGCCACACTTAGTGGGAATATCTTCAAGGTAGTGCAGGACTACCTGAAGATGTCCACACAGATCCACTCTGAGCCCAGACTGGTAGAGCCTGCTGCTGAACCTCCTGGCTACAGTAACGGTATTCATCACCCTGGAGCAGAGTAGATGTAATATCATGTAGGGCAGCGAGGTTACAATTTTAAAATCGCTTTATTTTCCTTAGTGCCATTATTCCAAAGTAGCCTCAGTTACTAATTTTATACTTTGTTGCCCCCTGAATAACCTCTTTTTGATCTCTGCAATTGCAGTTCTATAAAATTTCCCTGAGGGTCAGGAGTGAGTATATTGCACTGTATGGATTTCACATTAAACCCTAATGTAGGTTGTAAAATGAGGCGCTGTAGAATCCCTTTAACAGAAAATGAACGGGCCTCTTGTGTATTCAAAGTCGATGCAGAGAGATGTACTGAAGGCACATGCAAGACACAGATGGAAGTATCACAACAAATGTGGCCAGAAACACGAAACAGAAAAGTAAACAGGGTCATATGTATTCATATACTGTATTTGTGTACATCTTAAAGCAAACTGACAGTTTGCTATAATGAATTGAGGAGCCCCTCACTATCTATCTGAATATATATTTCTAAAGTATTGTGTTATTACATTAAAATAAATTGTATCCTAGCATGCTACTCTGTTTCCTAAAAGCACTGTTTAGCTCTACTCTCTGTCCACAATTGTTTTCCGTAAACATACATATCTCATACATATCTGATGGTCTCTATAAAGCAGTATGCATCACATCACTGGGTGTAATGCAGTCTGCAGCAGCTCACCTTGGCCAGAAATACATCTGAGGTACATCCTCAAAGACGCATTGTCTGAGATACATTCAGACATACACACATGCACACATGAACACACAAGCAAATAATGATCCCCCTGCAATTTCCCTTAAACTGCAGGGATAGAGTCTGAGAGGAGTGTGACCTCACAGCTGGCAGGGGGTATCTTAATGAGGGTGATCCTCATTCATCATCAGCAACTGTTGCTGCAGGGTAAAAGAGAGAGAGAGAGAGAGAGAGAAAGCAATTACTACTCAATGACATTACACTGCAACAAGACAAATGTGCACGTAATGCAATATTAAAGAAAAGAAATGAGAACAAACAGAAGTGTGACCTGTTAAATATTCTCAAGGGAATGCAAAGGAGATTTATTTGCCTTTGCTTTTGATGAGTCAATTTGCATGTCATCTGAAAATAGTTAGGAAGGATTCATGTAACTGCGTTTAACCTTCTGTCTGCACTTAATATCACCAAATATATTTATGACATTGTTCTTGTGTTTGAACTGTACCAAAGGTAAGGTAATATAGATTCTCCTTGGAGAGAGAGAGACAGTTGCCAGTAGGACTTCCAATAAACAGTCAGTAGTGGTTTGTCATGTGCCCTCGAGGCCCGAGAGAATTCAGGTTTTTATTCAAAGAGAAACCCTTACACAGCTAACTGCACTAGTTGCCTTGTAATCTTGAGCCTTAATAGCACATAAACTGACAACTGTCTAACTGTCTAAACTAAGCACAAACCACCAGTGACACCACTGATTTAGACACAGACCTTGTTCATAGGAACGATGGCAGCAGGTTTGTATGACACACCTCTTCAAGATGGTTCAATTTGCCTTGGCCTCATTCACAGACTTGTAAGTTTTATATAGAGAAAGAGTTGGACGAACAAGCCTTTAGATAAATGATTTTCTTTGGCTAGAAAACACTTTTTAGAGTTAGGGCTGGTAAATATGGAGGGTCAACTTCTAGGTGGTTATTCGTAGTCTATTCTAAATCATAGTGCTTAGCTGTAATATATTTAACTCATCTCCATCTCTGTCCCAAATACTCTTCATCTATCCGTGATTCAACCACATCAATCCCCGGAGAACATGATCAGCCCCAAAAAAAGATTCTGAGCCGATCTGCCTTCGTCATAAATATCTATTTGTCTCTTTTATTAAAGTGGTTTAGCAGTTTTGGCCAGAAAAAAATGTCAAATGGTGTAATCCTTTTTAGCAGCGCAATCCTCTCAGCATGATGACGTGGCCTGTTCAATGGATCAGTGACTATAGCAGCAGCTCCTGAGTTCCTCAAACAAACTTGTCCTGACTGTAATGTAGGCCTGTGGAATAATCCACAAGCTGGACAGACATACTCAAATAATAGTATGAGACAATACATATTATCCCTATTACGCAATCTAAATATCAAAGGTAAGACTGGGTCACTGTACATAGGTGCTAGTGTAGTACAGAGCAAAGATGCAGCCATACCATTACTGTCTTTTTCTTTAGGATGTTAATTTATGAGACTGCGCACTATTGGTCCTAAAATGAACTGGGGACATGGTAAAAGTTAAGGGAGTTCTAATCCAACTGACGCATTAGTTTGTAGAAATCCTGCATATCTGTAACAAGGCCCAAACAAAAGCTTGTGTACAAAAAAGAAAATCAACACTGAGGAGCTAAGCCTTTTTCCTAATGTTGTGCTAACACAGTGAGGCTAAAATATCAAATAATACTGCTAGTCACTACAATAATGTAATTGTGTTGTGATGCTTTTTGGTACAGTGTGTATGTTGAACTGAACATTCGGTGACAGTGAAGGAGGCAAATGTTACCGTGCCTCGTTTGCCTCAAGCAATTAGGCTTTTTTTAGCTCTCCCATTGGTGTTACTGTCTTTGGTCCAGTTTACACTTTTATCATTATATATTTATTTATACATATATTTTATTTTAATCAAACATTGCATCAGCCAACTTGTAATAAGCACTTTGACTACCTATTTACAGGACTTCTGACAACTACTATGGGATAAACTCTGTAAGATGGAAGCTTTCACTGTGGTAAGCTATTTTTTTCTGTAACACTGTAATACTACAATCTGTATTGTAGGATGTAGGTTAACATATTCAGTTCACAAGTTGGTAAACCAATCATAAAACCAGAGACAAAACCTGGATTAAAAAATCGTTTGGCTGATGTTTTTGTCAGTTCGAATAAGAAATAGGATGACTGGATGTCAGCTTGAAACCAATGAAACCAATTTTGCATGCCCCAAAGGTGATAATATGAGTCTCCACCCATGGTCCAGTGAGACCGTTTAATCTCCATAACATTGAAATGGGACATGATGTACCCATCAATCAATATAGCAATGGATACAGTCACTGCAGCTCTGCAGGACCTTCGTGACATGGAAGAGTAGAGACCCAGATAACAGAAATATATTCTTAACATATACAATGTTGATTTAATAAATATTTTGATATCTAGTCATTTTCATGAAAAGAATCCAGGACAGAAGCAGACTGTTGGCGGGTTTTCAAACTATTAAACTATAATAATAATAATAAACAGCTATTTTTGTTGGTGACTAACTTCAATAACATTAACGTAAAAATAAATTTCTAAAACTACATTCAAATATTTTTATTTTTTAATAATATTTATAATGACAATTATATTGTTTCTGGTCTTGTCATCCTCATCATCCTCTAGGCTGTAGTTGAACAGGACGTCACTAATTCTGACATAAGCACAAAGAATGGTCACACACTGGTTATACAGTGTGTAAGTCTGTGTTATCTAAATTAAAACAAAACCTTAAAACCTTAACTTAGCGTAAAAAAAATGTCATTTGGGGTATATCCAACATGATATATTGTACATGCAAAATAATATTTTGTGTAATGGGAATTAACACAATATGATGATATATGATAAAAAAGATTATGCAAATTATTTCCTTCATAGGTTTAGTGAGCAGTAGCAGAAGGTGAGCAGAAATTACTTTTTACAATAAACACAAGATAGATAGGTGAGATTTGAAGAATATGATAAAAAGGTATATCCCAAAAGAAACTGACTACAGATAAGAATAATCTACAAGCAAATCAAGTTAAAGCTTAATTTATTTTATAAAAAGGAAAATGAGTTGAAATGTAATTTCAGTTGAAATAAGTAGTCTGCGCATGAACATGAACGGGGAAACAATGTAGGCTTTAGTGTAACAGGAAAGGTGAAAGGGAGATCATCTGTTACAACAAAATGACACCACTTCCAGCAACATCATCCACTGACAGGCAGGCGGATGTCAAACACAGATTTCAGAAATGTTTAAAAACATCACTCCTAATGACAGGCTTACAGCTTACAGTCTTATGTAACATCCTCAGTGCACTGTCATGTTTTTGTGTGGTGTTATCAGCATTGCATCAATAGACTCATACCCATAACTCACATAACTCATGACTAGGGTGGAGAAGTACTACAGGCAGAGCTAAGTAGATACCCAGCCCCTGTGGGCAGCCTGGGTAGAGGCCTGTGTATGTGTGAAGGATTAGATGACCCTAGATGTGACCAGAGGCATCAAATCCTCCGCAGATGATTCTTTTCACTTTTGCAAATACTGTTCATGGAATCCCTGTTTCCCTGGCAACAGACCTCCACATCTAATGTAGCAACCAGCATACGTGTCAGAAGATGATTTTTTTGTCTCCTTAATCCAACCATTTACCCTCTTGTCCTTTGAATCAAATAAATAAATAAATAAATATTGAATTCGGAATTTGGAAAGTGAGAAAATGACCGTGACCTGAGCCTCAGTTGGGGCATAAAATTATTCACTACTCTACTTAACCACATACTCTCAACTAGGTCACTTATCGGATGGCAAGATCTCCTGACGAGTGTCCTTGTGCTGGCTGGACGCTGTCATGATGTGCGTACAGGAAACTATCTTCCTTGCTTGTGGCTTTAATAGGAATACATGGATACATTCACTGAGCGTACCCTCACAGTGCCATCTGTTGGCAAGATTAGTTCAGTGCAATAAACTTCTCAATCAAACTGACACAATATGTGTCTCTGATATGTGTCTCTGATCTTTTTTTAATCAGCCTAGTGCCCAGAATTTAACTTTATTATCTCAAAAGCAAACCAAACCAAAATGCTAAAACAATAGTTCATGTACCCTCATCACTGTTGTGGCAGTGCCAGATAAATGTCCCGACTTGGGTGTGCGTCACCGTGGGAAACCCTGATATTCTGCCAGAGGAGAACTGTTATGATTATATGATCCACCACTTGGCATTTTCTGTATAGACAGAAAATAGCAAGTCCCCTTTGAACAACAGGCTTGCATATGTAAAATTCCTTTCAAAATTCATCACTGCATTATCTTTCTGTTGTGGCACGTTCAGAGGTATGCTCTGGGATAAGTGAACATGTACGTTAACCCTAGTTGAGGTACTCAGTGAAGGCAGGGACACACTCAACATATCCTTAAAGATTTATACTGTGCTTCTGAATAATCCACATTTCTATTCTTGTGGACAACACGTCTTAATGTGCAGGGAATCGTCTGTGTTGAAATGCTCAACAACCTTCAACCCTCTGTTTGCAGCCATAAGCAGACTTGTTTCATTCTGAGATTTTCTGTGATTATTTGCCTTGTAAGTTCTTTAAAATTATTTAAAATGATTCTCCAAGCGTATACTCGTACATTCACACATTGTTCCATTACTTTTTAAGCCTCCTCCTCTCCTGCACTTGTCATTCAATGTCTTGCTGCTGCCTAGATTCATTTGGTTCTGAGATTGCCTTCTTTTCTTCTTCCGTTCTACTTTAAATGCTGCATGATATTCCCCTTTTCATCAAGGTCATTTTCAGCTGCTCCTTCTACGTTCCGAATCCACTTTAATGATTAACATCAACATAACGCAAGGCTGTTTATGGTGTGTGTTGAGGAGAGTAGGAAGGGGTGGGAGTGACCAACTTGCATTTAACAAACATGAGCGGTACTGAAGTGAGAGCGTGATTGTAAGAGGATAATGCTTCCATGATGCTGGCTCGGATATCATCTATGGTGGGTGAAGAAATGAGCCCCCAGAATGCGCACTGGATGGTGACACTGCAAAAGGTTTTCTACCCTGTGCTGGCTGCCGTGGGCATCCCCTGTGAGTACATTATATTGCAGTTTCAAGAGACGAGTTGCAGGCATTGTTGGCTGATTTCATACATTTGAGAATAGTTTTTATATTTAAAATAATGCCATACATTTGCTAATACTAGATCATAATGTAACATTGAGTGACAAGTGAATACCTTTAATGACATGAATCCCTTCTCCAGCCAACATCGTTACCTTTTTAATCATCTGGAGGAGGAACTGCGTGCTCTCAAGGTCCAGTACCTACTATTTAATGGCCATCTCTGTGGCTGACACCCTTGTGCTGATCTTCATTGTGGTTCTTGAGCTTACTGTCAAGTACCACCAACAGGAGCCGTTTTGGAGTCATGAGCCGTGGTGCAGTTTGATGGACATCTTCAACTATGGAGCCTACAATGCTTCGACGTGGCTGGTGGTGGTGTTTACAGTTGAACGCTTCATTGCCATCCACTCCTGGAAAATCAAGACTAAAGTCTGCACCTCAAAATGTGCTGGATGGACTATTCTTACAGTCTTTCTCCTCAGTCATGTATTTGCTATTCCTCACTACTGGTCTAATGTCTCGGTCAACAAGAACAACCAGACCAGGTGTATCTATAAACAGGAGGCCCCATCTCACTTTGTTCATGCCCTGGTTTGGGCTCAGACCCTGCAAGCCTACATTTTGCCCATCCCCATCATCCTGACACTTAACGGTCTGACCCTGCGCCAGATCTCCCTCAGTAACAGGGTTCAGATCACTACAGATGTGACCTCGAGGGTCTACAGAGTCACGCCCCTGCTTCGTTCAAAGAAGAGGAAATCGGTGGTGCTCTTAGTGACTGTGTCTATGAGTTTCGTGCTGCTGTCTCTCACTCGTGCTGTAACTCAGATTATTCTACGCACCACCCACCTGTACCGTATGGATCGAAACGATTACAACCTCCAGATCAATGTAGCAGCTGACATTGGCACTATGCTGAGCCTGAGCAATGCGGCAGCTAACATGTACCTCTATGCCTGTACCCAGTCCAAGTTTCGCCATGAGTTCATAGCCTGTGTCAGACAGGTGTGCTTCCATTGCAAGGCAAAAACCTAGGAAAAAAAACAACACTGGCATTTTCAGCTCCTGACATTATAGTACATGAGGAAGTTTGTAAATCCCTTCCCCAGTATCTTGGAGCAGTGGAAAAAGAATGTTCACATAGCGGTCATAACTGTTTTATGGTTTTATTTCTCCCTTTAATTGAACAGCGACTCCATAAAACATGATTTTATCTTCTCTGCTGGGGTGTTTGTGTATTTTACTCATTTTGGTGCCCTATTAAAGTAAGGTGACCGCTTCCCCTCCATGTTAATGGTTCTGACACACACCTGCATGGTTGACACAGTCATTTTAATTTCAGAATTAATTTCCTACCACTGAGTAAACAAACATGGGAAATGCCCGACTGTGAACCATTTTCACTCTTGGCAAGGGATTTTTAATATCCTCAAACAAATGTGTACAGGTTATTGAATCAATTAGGTAAAGCACTACAGATGCTTATTATGCTTGAATATGTCCAGCTTGATCAAAATGGTTACAATGTTAAGACTATGAATGTAACCGGACCAGGAATGAACCTAAAAAAAAAAATGCTTCAGTTGTTAGATGAGGCAATGACATCTCAACATTTGACCTAGGTAAAGCCTATGATGACATTTGATTTATGGCTTTAAGGTACACTTCACACGTTGAGGACATGTATAATTTTCTATTTCTTAAGTCTTTTAACATGGGAAGACATGGCAGTTTAACTTCTTAGCTATTCATTATGTTACATTCAGAAGTCTTTGTTAGTAAAGCAGTAATCATGAGCCCCTCTCAATGCCCTGGCTTACATGTCAACTACTGCAATTTCTCTGTCACTCAACTGACAACAAAATGAGAATGTACTGTATGTGTTTTCTAGAAATACAGACGTTTTTTCTGCAAAATATTAAATGTAAAAAAGCGCAGCGGTAACATTAAAAAGTTATGTGCTATTGCTAAAACTATGTTCAGTTAGGAAGCTATTGTATATTTAACATTACCTTTATTAATGACATATTTCTATAAAGCATCCCTTAATTTGCAAGAGTAACCAAACATTACTTTTCTCATTCCTTATTAATTTAAGAAAACATTTATAGGTTCACACGACCATCCCTTCAAATGCTTTAAGATGGAAATTAGAGGTTATGTGTTCAAGTTTGTTTGTCAAATACAGAGTAATATGATGGCATAATAGCAGTCAATGAAATACTTGGTCTGAGTGTCCTCTGAACATTGATTTAAAAGAAAGAAAACAATCACTAAAATGTGGGGCACAATGTTATGTTGGGTGTAAGCCTAAACTACTGATGTCCTTCTCTTAGTCTGTTGACTTATGAGGTTTATCTGGGTGTTTAATGTAATTATTCTAAAAAGAGTTTTGAATTACTAAGTTTAACTAATATTACTAATTACTCTGAAAAAGGAAATGAACTTGCATGTTGCAAGACAACATCTGATCAGAAACTGCCTAACTGACTGATTAGGGAGGATGCCTGGTCTGACTGAACCCAGTAACTTCACAATTAAGAGATTGAAAAAACAAACATGACTATTCATCAACTCTCACCAGATGTAATTTTATTGCATGAATGGTGAAGTTTGTTGCTGTATTATTGACATACAGTAGCTGTAAAGACAGCAGATGGTATATGAAATGTTGAAGTGCTGCTATTTCTTCTTGCCACCCTTTGGAGCTTTGTCTATTCCTTGGATGTATTTGCGAGGAATTTGGTACTGATCTGAAAATTAAAGACATTTTATGAAATGCATTTATCTGTGCAAATACTTAAACAATTGAGAGAAAGTTTAAGACATTTCAAATAATATTTTCCAAACCTAGCAGCAAATTGCCAACTTGTTGAACTTGGTTGCCTTGGATCTGGACCAGGACTTTGTCCTTGGACCCAGGGATGGGCTGCAAGACCGAGCTGGCCTGAACTCTGTGCTGCAAGGCAGTGGACACGTCTGTAGGGTCCAAACCATATACTTCTAGATTCTTTATTAAAGTCACCTACAAGGAGAAGGAGAGACTTTCAAAGAAAGCCACACACAGCTGTTGGAACAGATGACAGCACAACCTAAGATACTGTATTTCATTAATATAGAAGCACAGGTTATATTTAAGTAATGGTACTAATGTCATCAAAGTTGTGAATGATGATCACCTTCTTGTTGGAGCCTCTAGAAGCCACAGATATGTCTATGGGCTCAATGTGGCCTTTCTTTATAATGGGTGCTTGGCCAGGAAACAGAAGTTGATAACTCTGTTGCATTCTGCCTAGCGCCCTGTAAACACAAGGTGGCAGTGTTTAACCTTTAGCAAATATAACAGACCAACACTCAACCCAAAGCGTATATAGAACCTCCTTGGGTGTAGCTCTAATTAAGTATTACTCTTGTAACTCAAATGATAATAAAAAGACCCTTCATCGTGGTGTACATGTGAAGCCAGAAAGCTGGCTAGAGACAGATGACAAACAACAAAAAAAACAATTAAGAAATTCAGCGTTTGGATACTTCAGCATCTATTTTATATCTGTGCTCATGTTTGAGAAGTTATTTTGGCAATATTTACAGAGAAGCAAAAAAATGAAAAATTGGCACTATCTTTTTGGCTAAAGGGGACTTTTCATTAGAACCGTGGTATACTTCTGGACTATGTCAATGGAAGCAAAACAAACAATTAATTTAATTTGCATTAAGTTTGAAACATAGTAAAGTAAAGAGTGACACTGTCTCTGTGTTTGTTATATTTATGTCTATGCATGTCTCTACATTTAATTTTGATAATATAAAGACTGTGATGCTAGCTGGCTAACCGCTCCATGTAAAGTGATAATATAAAGACTGTGATGCTAGCTGGCTAACCGCTCCATGTAAAGTGAATGCAGCTGCTCCTTTTTTGCCATCCAACTCTGATTGTTGTCTAATCACAGCATACTAGACTTGACAATAGTAGATTCAAATGTAGGACTCATTTTTATCTAGGATGAGGATATTTACACACATACACACACACATATATATATAAAAATGTGTGTGTGTGTATGTGTGTGTGTGTGTGTGTGTGTGTATGTGTGTGTATATGTG
>OMKK01033341.1:13262-31792 GCA_900302305.1 Polymixia japonica | reverse complement strand
CTCTCTCTCTCTCTCTCTCTCTCTCTCTCTCTCTCTCTCTCTCTCTCTCTCTCTGCAGGTTGCATGTATAATGGTCAAGAGTATCCTGATGGCTACGAGTTTGTCAGTGAGGGGGACCCCTGTGGTGTGTGTACCTGCTACGGAGGGGAGGTCGTCTGTACTAAGCTGCCCTGTTATGGGGACTGCAACCACCCTTACACCCCACCGGGACAGTGTTGTGGAGAATGCAACCGTAAGTTGCATTCACTGCCGGCATTACTAGCCTGTGATGCATAAACACTCGATACACAAACGCACCCTGTAAACGTTGTCCTGTTTTATTATTTATCATTCCCATTATGCCATAATATTATGATAATATAACTGTATCTGCATTTGATAGGCTGTTCCTATAACAATGTAGTCCTCACCAATGGGCAGTCTATCCCCGACCCAAGTAACCCCTGCTCTGAGTGTACCTGCCAGGTAACAAAGACACACACATACACACACACACACACACACACACACATTAATTGTCTCTTTGTGCTGTGCTGATTCCTTTATCTTATTTCCTCATAGAGTGGCTCTGTCTTGTGCGTAAAGAAGCAGTGTCCACTAGTCTCCTGTTCTCACCCTGCCACAAGCCCATGTGGCTGCCCTGTCTGTGATGGTACGCATATCACAATACACACCAAATTTACATACGCCAGTCTGTGAATAATGAACGATTTTGGGGGTTTTTTTGTGCGTAGGTTGTCTATTCCAAGGTGTGGCTTATGCTGACGGACAGGTCCTTCCTGGAGCGAAAGGAGAGTGTCAGGACTGCACGTGCTCAGTGAGTGGACAGAAATGCTCCGGACTTTGGGTTCCGAGTTGAGTCAGTCAGTCTACGTGACATCACTTACATTATTCATTTTTTGTTGTTGTTTGTTTTTGTTGTCGTTTGTTTCCACAGAGAGGGGAAGTGGCGTGTGTGCGGCGGAGATGCCCCGCTCTGCCGTGCCCTCACCCCGCACTGGACGGCTGCGCGTGCGGAGTGTGCGACGGCTGTCACTTCAGCGGACGAGACTGTTTCAACGGCGAGCGCTTCACGCACCCCGCAGACCGCTGTCAACTCTGCTCCTGTCTGGTACTGCTTATCTTAACGACGCAGTCAGACTTCAAATTGGAATCCTTTCCTCCTAAAACTCCATCAGGATAAGCAGTCACTTTGTAAAGAAATAACTTCAACTTTTGTGTGTGTGTGCGTGTGTGCGCGCGCGTGTGTGTGTGTGTGCGCGCAGAATGGCGGTGTGGTATGCGTGCCTGTATCTTGCCCAGGTGTTGCGTGCGTGCGTCCAGTGACTCCACCAGGGGAGTGCTGTCCTGTCTGTACAGGGATGTGTGTGCATCATGGGAAGGAGTATCAGTCCGGCTCTTCCTTCCCCACGCCCTACGACCTCTGCTCCTCGTGCACCTGTCTGGTAGTCTGACAGCATCTGACCTCTATGACATCACATGAATCTCCAAAATGTTTTTGAATGATTCCAAATAAGATTGTTGCATTTTTTTGTCTCCTTTTCTTGTGTTTGGGTAAATACTTCCTACTTCCCCTCTTCCCATCTTTTTTTCCATTTTTCCCCCTTTCCCCTCTCTTCTTCTTCATCCTGCCCTCTTCTTCTGGTCAGAATGAAGTGGTGACCTGTCAGAAGAGACCCTGTCAGGTCCAGTGTTCCCATCCCGTCCCGTCGGACGCCTGCTGTCCCGCGTGTGACTCCTGCTTGTATGAGGGTGCCGTCCACGCTCACAGACACACCTTCGTCTCCTCCTCCAACCCCTGCCAGCGCTGCACCTGCGTCAGGGGCACTGTCACCTGCGTGCCTCTGGTCTGCCCCCCGACCCCCTGCAAACGACCCGTCACCAAGCCGGGACGATGCTGCCCTGAGTGTACAGGTGTGGTTTGATTGTCAGCATGCGTGCAGGTGGAAGCTGATACACAGATCATGCTAATAACTGGTGTATACACTCGCATTTAGGTACCATTCTCTCTGTCTATGAACTGCCTACTAACTGCCCTCCATGCTTTGTGCTCTCTCTGTCTCTGCCTCTCTCTCTGTCTCTGCCTCTCTCTCTCTCTGTCTCTATGTCTCTGCCTCTCTCTCTCTCTCTCTCTGTCTCTGCCTCTCTGTATCTGCCTCACTTTGTCTCTGCCTCTCTCTCTCTGCCTCTCTCTCTCGGTTTCAGTATGTATGCTGGAGGGACAGGAATACAGCGACGGGCAGAAATGGACTCTCAGTTCTAACCATTGCTCCACATGCACCTGCCAGGTTTGACTTTAACTGTCTGACTATCCTTTTCTTCCATATCCCTGTATCCTGTTTTCTTGCGTTCATATGGGCTAATCTGCGTGAGTATTTACAGGCAGGTGAGGTGCGGTGTGGGTCTCCCGAGTGTCCTAAACTGGCCTGCATGCACCAGGTGATGGATCCAGGAGCCTGCTGTCCTCGCTGCCGAGGTAACGTTGTGAACCAAGGTGTAGCTTAATCGGAAAGGAAGGAAAGGAACAATAAACAAACAAATAAACAAACCAAACAAACAAACGAAAAAACCTTTATCACTGACACAGCACTTCTGTTCAGGTTGCATGTACGGAGGAGAGGAGCAGGCAGAGGGCAGCAGCTGGTTCGCGGACTCCACTCCCTGTATGACCTGCATGTGTGTGGATGGTGTGACCACCTGCTCTGAAGTACGCTGCCTGTCTCCCTGTGTCAACACCATCAGTGTGCCTGGGGAGTGCTGCCCCGTGTGCGCAGGTAAGAGATCGCACGTCCTTCGTTTCAGGTTGCTATTTTCTGGCGAATGCATCCACAGTACGTCGTCCTTTGACATTTTTGTGTTTAGTCGGTTTATTCACCGCACAGCGATGAAGTTTGGCATGTGAATATTTTATGCGTGCGTTTGGACAGACTGTGTGTTCGAGGGAAGCGTGTACGGCCCGGGGGACAGCTTCCAACCAGCCGATGATCCCTGTCAGATCTGTACTTGCGAGGTATGATACACACAAAGCTCATACCTCTTCTTAACATAACAATGTTGATTTTCTGCTATAATCCTGCATTTAAGTCAGGTTTGACATTTATTTTGTTTTAGTATTAGTAATAGTATTAGTACTTATTACAATGTAATCGAACACCTGTGTGCCCCAGGTGATGCCAGATGGAGAGCAGCACCTCAGGTGTTACCGTAAGCAGTGTCCCAGTCTAGTGGACTGTCCCAAGAACAACATCCTCTTCTCTGGACCAGACTCCTGCTGTCCTGTCTGCGCACGTCAGTACATTCAAACAAGTCATACTGTACATCTTGATGAGATATTTTCCTGCATGGACACATCAGTAAATCCCTGTAACAATTCTACTTGTGTGTGTCTGTATGGGTGTGCCTGTGTGTAGAACCACTCAGTAACTGCACAGCTACACTGATTGGTAACGAGGTCCTGGCTACCGACGACCCCTGTTTCACCTGCCAGTGCAAGGTACCATGGCAACAACCTTTTTTTCAATATATTCCCTCACAGAGGAATTTTAAGTCTATAGATCTGTATGATGTCAGCATATTCACTCGATTGAAACATAAACTGAAAATTCTTCCCTTCTGTGTGTGTGTGTGTGTGTGTGTGTGTGTGTCTGTTGTTTAGGACCTGACATGGACCTGTCTGCACCAGACCTGCCTACCACTCACCTGTCCTCCTAACGAACAGTTCACGCCCCCAGACTCCTGCTGCCCCGTGTGTGAGGGTAAGACGCTATCTCTTATGTCTGTTCCCTCTGACATTCCACTTTCAAGAGTCGCCGCCGTTAAGAGCTCCCTTTGATACGCTGACCCGTCCGGACGTGTCTCATTCAGAGTGCGTGATCGAGGGCCAGAGAAGACGTGTACCCAATGGTGGCAGCTGGACGGACAGTGATGACGACTGCGTTACTTGCACCTGTTACGTAAGTCACACCGGAACACTTCAACAAAACCGAGCAATGTTTCAACGGAAACACAGATGGCAACCTATTCTCTGTGTATGCCTGCGTAGCTGGGCCATATCGAGTGCACCATCGAGGAGTGTTTACCTGTGGTGTGTCAGCATGGCCAGATACAAGTGAAGACTCCAGGGAAGTGCTGCTATGAATGCCAAGGTAATAAAACCATTCATCATAATTAGTGTCATCAGCAGTGTTTGTTGAGCATCCTGCTAAATAGGTTTTGTGTGCGCGCGTGCGTGCGTGTGTGCGTTGCAGACTCTGGGCTGTCCTGTACGTACCAGGGCACCGTCTATCAGTCTAATGAACAGTGGGAGGTGGACGAGTGCACCGGTTGTACATGTGTGTCCGGAGATGTACACTGTCACAGTGAACGCTGCCCTCCCCTCACCTGTGCCACAGTCAGTATATACGTTATATATGTTTTATATATTTTACACACACGTAGTATACACACTCTCTCTGTGTTCCATTCTAGTGTTCCACTGATTCCTCCGTCTCACTCGGCCCAGTATCCGTTGTCAATGTTCCGTCCATAGAGACACAGAACGTATATGAATTTTCTTATTAGTGATTTGATTCTCCTATTCTATTCTCCTATTCTATTCTATTCTATTTGAAGCCGCAGACGTTCTATGGTTCCGGCTGGCTCTACTGGGTTTGCTGGGTTTGCTAAACGGCTCTGTGTTTTGTTTTCAGGATGAGATACCAGCGGTGATCCCGGGTGTGTGTTGTGCTCATTGCCTGCCTCGCCCAGCCACCTGCATCGCCTTTGGAGACCCTCACTACCGCACCTTCGACGGGCGCATGCTGCACTTCCAGGGAGCGTGCACCTATGTGCTGGCTCAGGACTGTGAGGGCGGGGACTTCAGGTACAAAGACTGACATGGTTTACCAAGCTACTGCTCTACATGATTAGCCGCAGTGTTAGCTGAATAAAAAAAAACATTATTTTTTTTGTTGTATTTGTTTGTGCAGTATTCATGCCACTAATGATGACCGTGGGCGCAAAGGAGTGTCCTGGACGAAAGAGGTGACTGTGTTTATAGGAGATGTCACGGTGCAGCTTCTCCAGGACTGGGTGGTCAAGGTTTGTGTGTAAAAGTACTGTTAATATGTATTTGTGTTTGTCTATGTGGTACGCCTCTAATCAGCCATTTTGTAATTATCTTCAGGTCAATGATGAGGTGGTCACCCTGCCCTTCCTCAAAGAACCTTACATCTATGTAGAGCGCCAAACCAACACTATTCTACTCAACACTAACATTGGGCTAAAGGTACAGTGCTCTTCCAGATTTCTCGATCTCTGTTTATCTTGGTAGATCACATTGATGGAATATACTATCAGTTACTGGGCACTCCCTAATCTATCTTAAATTTACACACCTGCTGTTCAACCCTTAACCCCACTGTTCCCTATGACCTTTACCCTCTAGGTGCTGTGGAGTGGCCGTTCACACCTGGAGGTAAGTGTGCCAGGCTCCTATAAGAGCCACACCTGTGGTCTGTGTGGAAACTTCAACAACTACCACCAGGATGACCTCCGAATGCCAAGTGGAAAGATCAGCCTATCAGAAGCTGCCTTTGGCAACAGCTGGAGGGTAAGAAGAAAGAATGGAAGTTTCTTTCTTTTCTTTAGTTCTTGACGTTGTGCTGCTGCTCTGTCATTCTAGACTCTGCTTGCAGTTCCGTGAGAGGTGTGTAATTGATTTCGTCTGTGATTCTGGTATCATTTCAGGTAATGAATGGTAGCCACTCCCTCTCCTCCTGTCGCCCTGGTGAGGATGTCAACCCCTGTAAGGATGCAGGCTACCAGGCCAGGAAGGGGGCTAATGCCCGCTGTAAGGTCCTAAAGTCTGCTGTTTTCAAGCCCTGCCACCGGGTTGTACCTCCAGAAGCTTGGTATGGAGCATGCGTGTATGACCTGTGTGCCTGCGGGGCCAACACTGATGAGTGCCTCTGTGACGCACTGGAGGCCTATGCTGGTCAGTGCAGAGAGTCTGGAGTCATACTGCAGTGGAGGAGCCCATCGCTGTGCGGTGAGTACAACACACACACGCATCTTTGATGTTATTTGTCACTATCAAACATATTTTGACTTTTCTCCATTTAGGTTTATATAGGTTTGATATAAATAAGATGCATTATTATGGTTATGATTGATTGATTGATGATGATGATTATTATTATTAGCTGTGGTCTCCATGGATAGCTACCTCCCCCCGCTCACTCTATCCATTATGTTTTCACAGCGGTTGGCTGTCCAGTAGAGAGGGGCTTTGTGTTTGACGAGTGTGGCCCTCCATGCCCAGTTACCTGCTTTGACGTTGACGTGCCACTAGGAGTGATAAAGAGCCACTGCTTCAAGCCTTGCGTTCCAGGCTGCCAGTGTCCTGCTGGTCTGGTTTTACACAACAGCTACTGCATACCTCCAGAGAAGTGCCCCAAGATCATTCGTGGCAACTCCTAATAATGCACGCACAAGCTCATTGTGATGCATGAGCCCAAACAGGAGCACAACCCCCCCCACACACACACACACACACACACTACACTAACAATGAAACATGTACACACACTACACACTTAATCTCCTTAGGCACAATTACCCCCATTTCTCCTGAGGTACAATTGCCACAATCCACCGAAAGACTGCATTGGCCTTCTATGTTATATAGAGTTAGTAGGAAACAGCAGAATATCTGAACTGAAGAACCACTCTTTCTCAAGGAACCTCCCTAACCTGTGGATTTTTTTGCGGTGGAATACTGTATTTTATCAATATCCTTTTATCAACATTGTGGCACGTTATCAATAATTATCTATTATCACTTTTATATTTATGAGCTTGTTCGTTTTGTATTCTATTGTGTTTCTTTGTCCATATTGTAATGCTTTTTGGTACTAAAATGACTTATCTAGCACTGAAATTGTATACCACACTTGGGGCTGCTTATCATCTTTAATATGTTTATTCCACTTACCGGTTTTACACAATTACTGTACAGATTGTTGTCCATGACCTTTTCATCAGATTGTTAACTTTTTTAGTATTGGTTAAT
Organism: Polymixia japonica; assembly: GCA_900302305.1. Taxonomy (NCBI): domain Eukaryota; kingdom Metazoa; phylum Chordata; class Actinopteri; order Polymixiiformes; family Polymixiidae; genus Polymixia; species Polymixia japonica. The sequence goes on along the minus strand of OMKK01033341.1, from coordinate 24,741 downwards.
CAAATAAGCATATCTTTACTGCACAGGTTAAATTAAAACACTGTATGAGGTCTGTTACTGTATGTACAATATGCTACTTAATAAGGTGTTAACTTTTCCATTATACAAAAAATAAAAGTTGAATTCATATTTGTGGCATTTTCTTTCTTCCTCTTAAAGCCAAATGATGTAAAATTAGATATTCTGTTTGATATCTAAAAGTATGTATACAATGTACATGATGATACCTTGTTGCAATGATGTATTTAATGAGTATGCCAGACAGACAAGTCTGACAAACAGGCTGTAATCCGTCCACTCTTACTAGATGTTAAATGTTACAGAGAATTTCAAAGTAGTCACATGGTCATGTATCACATAGCTCTCCTGTGTGACTCTTACTGACAGACAAACTAACTTTTGTTGCTTAGTAACATGATCCAAGTGTTTTCCAGAAGACTGCCGTAACCATAGTAATAGCCTGTATTATTTATATCAGGCCACAAAAGCGAAAACATGGTGGAGCAGGTAAGATGTGCAGGTTTGGTGAGAACTGCATTTTTTTTTTTCTATGTGCATGTTTTGTATCTAATTGTGTCTGTTTGTGTTTCTCTTAAGGAGTGTATTGCTGGTTTGTACCAATCTGTGGGTATCTCCGTTGGGGGAGAGTTTTCCCCTGAAGATGTGGGCATCCTCTTCCACAAAGTGTTCCATTTGCCCTCGACCACAGATGATGTACACATAGCCATAAAGAAGGTAACAATTAGGTGATCAACAGACAATTTATTAAACATTTATTTATAATGATAAGCGCGCTCTATGCAGATATAATTTAATCAAATGATGAAAACATAAACATTCTAATTTGCCTGTGTCTTGTTCAGCTAGTGGAGGATGATGGGGGGTGGTCCTGTGTTGGTGAAAGGGTTTTGGATGTTCTCCTGGAAATGGAGAGGGCGAGAGAAAGGAAAAAAGAGGTACTTAACATTTCATATGGCAATCCTAGTGATTGCAACATTTCTATTTTAATTTTGGAATAAAGGATTATTTTCTAATGTAGAACTGACTGCATGGAAGCTTATCACTCTTTATCTTTCCTACTGTTTTAATGACTTGTGTGTTTTGTCTAAGAGTCAGCATTGTTTATCTTCAGCTCTACTGGGACCTCCAGCTGCTAAATGTGTGGAAACCCAATACTCTGTACATGACGGACACACAGGACATCATCGACCGCCAGGCGCTGAATGGCATGCACTCGCACACAGATACAACTACCATTAAACAAGCTCCGAATATATTAGATTCGGGGTCCACGACGTCGTGCACCGTTGACGTGGACCTTTCAGAGGTATTATGCGTACATCATTGCAGATTTCCTCATGTTTGGAAGCAGTCTTTCACCTTTATTATCATGCAGGTCTCTTCTGCTTCCTGTGTGCAGCGGCAGAGACTGGCGGGGAACAGAGAGCAGAAGAGGAGGGGTGTGTGGAGACTGAAGAGGGCAGCGAGGCAGTGCTGGGCCAGGTAACCACTAGAGGAGCTTCAATTCAAGAAACACATGTTGTAACAGTCGTCTAAGCAAGTAATAGGTTCATTTCAAAAACACCTGCTTTGACATCACTGATTGGGATGTTGACCAGAAGTGTAACACAGTTGAAAGGATGGGTGCTATTCACTACAGAAGTCACATGACCATGTTTATGTGACAGGTAGTAAGTAGACAGATCAGTGATGCAGATGTCTGTTGTCTGTTAATGTTTAATTGTTCAGGTATTGGTTAGTAATGCCTCGGGTCACCAGTAGGGGGATCGCGCTTCTCTTAGTCACTCTATACAAACGAGTAAAGGTTAGAGATCCGTATGGACTTATTCTTCCCTCATGAATATTCCCCTTTATTTAAAGGCACAACATTTACACCTCAAAAAACGTGATTTAGTGCTGATTTGCCCTTTAAAGACAAACATGTCCACTGTAGGCTAAGATCTTATTTCCTTGCTGCCCCAATCCTGTCTGTGTCTTGGTTAATCTCCCTAGGCTGGTGGCAGAAGGTGTGCATAGCATATTGCCCCTTCAGTGGCATTGTCAAGGATTAGAGGTCAGAGGTCAGGCCTGGGGTCGTGTCTCCCTGTCAGACCTCCTCCTGCTGGTGGAAGTGAAGTATGATGTGGTCACTCACATGCTTTATACAGAGATGCTGCAGGAGCACTATGGTGAGGAAGATTTACACTGTACTGTCATCACAACCTAAAAGAGTTAGACCCCAAAGCGTAACACAAAGAATAACACCAAGTATAACAGACTAACATTATACAACCTGGTTGAGATGCTTCACATTCCAGTTGCTAACACCACAGGTCTGACTGTCTGGGATACCCTGCTACCATGGCAACAAAACCAGGAAGAGGAGGAGCTGGAGGATCTGGCAGAGGAGGCTTTGGATTCAGGTGACCTGCTCCGTTTGGCTGAGCTGCCAGGAGCATTCAGGATATACAGGTAACACACAAACACAGACACACACACAAATCATTCCCATATGCTCAGGCATAGATGAAGGTTCATCAGTGACATGGCTTTTATTTGATGTGTGATGATTTTATTGCCAGGGTGTGTGAGGGTGTGTCTTTTAAAGGCAGTCCTGAATCCGAGGAAGCGTCATGGTTCTGGTCTGCCATAACTCTCCTGTCTGAGCTACACGCCTGTCGTCAACAAGAAAGGGATACACTTACAGCCCTGAGCAAGAGGTAGACACATTAGACATCAGACTCGGGTCAAAAAGTTTGCAAATAATTTGTTTTTTACATTTGTTTTTGGCTGCTTTGAGTGCCACTGGGTGGGTTAACCACATCACTGTACTTCTTGTTTTGGTTTGTTAGTGTAGTTCACCTCACTAACGCTGATCATACTTACTGATAGCACCTTTAATGTGACTAAGTAACCTTTTACGATATTCCTGTGTGATAAATCCCAGAACATTTGGAACTTCATTTGAACAAATGCGAAGAATAATGTGCGAATAACTATTTGACCCAGGTGTAACAAACAGGGACACAAGGCTCTAGCCAGGTCCTGACTGACATCATCCATTACTTATTTGCCCTTCCAGGTTGGACAGGGAGACCCTGAGGCTGATATGTTTGTACATCAGGTTGGCTACTTTCAGAGCTCAGAGAGAAACAATGTCCTATGGTGCTCTGCTGGCAGCTAGACAGTTCTGGGACACATGGTGAGTACACAAACACTGATAGTGAAAATAACATTGTACAGACTTTTAAATTAAAAAATTAAAATGTAAACACTACACCTCCAGGTCTCACACTTGACCAGTAGGTCACCGTGCAACACATAATAATGACATATCCATGCGGCCTGTCCATCAGTCTTTACATCTGTCTCTTCAGGCCATGCATTAGCAGCCCATGCAAGAAGGAGAAGGCCGCTCTGTGGCAACAGGGCGAAGAAAAGGAGGGAAAGGAAAAGGAGCTTTTAATCTCAGTATCGCCACAGCAGGTGCTGTATATGTATCCATAGGCGCCTGGTTATGTTTTAAAATGGGGGAGCAAACTTGGGAAAATACATAATTGCCAGGGTTTTGTTTTTTTTGTTTTTTATCCCCCCCCAAAAAATTGTAATTTAAAACAAATTTCCTGCATTTCTACACCACCTAACCTCTTGGATTAAGTCAAGAAGTTGTGTTGCTCTGTCTTGTCTGTCCGTGCGCCGTCAGTGTCCTCTTTTCACGCCTCGACGTTATCAGTTGTGAATTTGTTTTTCACTGCGTGAGAAAATTGAAGTGTGGCGTGAGAGTGTGTGAAAAATGTCAATCGCGTGAGTCTCACGGTAGCCCTGTATTAATAGCCACGTTACACTTCGAAGAGCCAACTCTGATTCGGCTCCTTCACGAACATCCCATCTCCACAGCTGCTTAAATATAATCACCTGATCGCGGGGACTGTATGATGATAAGTTTATTTTTAGACAAAAAAGACAAAAAGAGGGGTAACAAAACCATAACTTTGCTCCCCCTAATTAACTGTGATGTCAGTGTCAGATGTCAATATTAACTAATCCCAGCAGGCAGTACTGCAGCGGCTGGTGCTGTGTCAGGTGCAGGAGAGGAAGTACCTGCTCAGACTGCTACATGGGGTCTCCCTAGAAGACTTGCAGGGGCCAGGTGGCCTGGAGACTCCAAGAGAGGGTGAGTCAATATGTTATTTCTGTATGCTTGTCTGTCCAACAATACAGAATTGGCTTACCTTCATGTCTGCCTAATTGTTGTGTTCTCCTTTTCCCCCTGGAAGATAAGGAAAGGCACGCTGCTTTAAGAGATGGCTGTATAAGAAGGTTGAGACAAATCCACTCCACCCTGCAGACGCACACTCTAACCCAGATCCAAACAGAGCAGAACTCTCCTCTGCCCCCTCGCCAGGCCCAGCCCCAAACCACACTAACACATAAGTCACCCCAAATCCAGACCCAGGCCCAGATAAGTAGCTCACTAACGGAAGATTCTCAACCTCGGTGGGGATCATGTGCTCTGGACCTGTTGAAGCAGCTCATAGAGCTGCAGGAGGCCCAGGTTTCTGTAGTACTACCGGCACTACTGCACATGGTGAGTCAAAATACAAAATACAAAGACTACAATATGTAAAGAGGAAATTATTTTACATCTGGTGTGTGTGTGTGTGTGTGTGTGTGTGTGTGCGTGTTTCTCAGACCTGTCTCCAAAGTCTGAAAAATGAGTATCAAACTGAACCTCAAGAGCAGCATCTCACCAACCTGCTCCACCTCCTGACTTCAGATGCCCCTCCTACTTCAGACTCTCTACTCATCAATGATCCAATCATAGCCCAGAAAGGCCCTACTGGGCCACTCACAGCTCATAATAGCAGCACTGCTGATCCAATAAGGAGCGCCAGAAGAGAGCCAAACCCAGAGCAAATTGAAGATGGCTTTGAGAGACATGATCTTTGCACAGGTATTGCAAGTACAGAGTCACACAGATACACACACAACACACACACACACACACACACACACACACACACACACATACCTGCAACTACAACATATTGTGCATTTTACCAGGTTGTGGGGCAAACATGGAGGACCTGCCCTACTTGGAGATCCTGTGTGTATCAGACGTCACAAATATTTCCAACGAAGGGCACACTGAAGAGAAAGGAGCTGAGGAGGGACAGGAGGAGGGCAGCCCGAGAAAGACGCCCCAGGGCTATGAGAAACAGGGCTCTTTGATCACCCTGGCCTGGAGCAAGCCACCGGAGGAGAACACTGAGTACCAAGCAGAGCGCACTGTGAAGTCTGCGGATGGGCCTGGTGACACACACAGCCAGGCTTGGCATTCACACTACGAGGAGACCCCTGGCGAGAGCCAGGCGGAAGTGTCGGATGCATCTCTGGTTCAGTATCGTTCCGTAAGTGACGCACCCGTGCAACTTGCAGACCAGCAATACAGAAACGTGGGCCAGGTACTCGTACTCGTATTAGCAGTAGTAGTAGTAGTGTGTAATAGACCGTCAGATGTCAACATGATAATACTTTATCTCATATGATTTCCTATCATTCTTGTACATTCTTCCCTGCCGATCACGCGTTTCAGAGGGAGCCTGTGGCCCCGGTGGAAAGGCACATTACTGAGCAGAGAGAGAAGACGAGAGAAGACCCCTCCGATAGTAACCTGCAAACACACGCTTTGGAGGCAGAGACCTCCGAGGTTGTACAAACCACGCGCTCTTTGGCTAGCTGTCCCGGGTTTAAGCAGCACACTGTTGACCTACCTCCAGAAATAACCAATGAGAAGGCGTTTGCAGGCGGAGGCATAACGGTGGAGGTGGAAATATGTCCCACCCAAACAGAGTCGGAACAGTGGCATCCGGAAGGACCTGAACCACCTCACCCTGAGGACCAGGAATACGCCGCACAAGTCACAGTAAGCCTGCTCTCACACTTTTACCTCCACTGTCACTACTTCTACCTTTGCTCATTAGAAGCCTATGGATCGTAGAGATTAAACTTGAGCAGATTCATTATGCTTGTGTTTCGTGTCTTGCAGGTAGACAGTAAGTTCCCAGAGAGGGAGGCAACAGTGGAATCTATGATGATGCAGCGAGAGAGAACAAGGGAGCCGGTGTCAGTAATGGAGAGAGAGAAGACGATGCGCAGCCTGGTGGACATGCAGAGAAAAGTGGAACAGAAGCAGCAGAGAGACAGAGAGAGACAACTACTGAGGGTGAGAGTGAGAAGGAGGACGGGGACTGACTGAAGTAGAAAGTAGGAAAGCACGGGGAAAGAGAATTGACATCTTTTCTTGGTCAGAGCTGTCAGATACGCGTCACGCTAACGCGCTTCCTGTTTGCCATAGGTTCAGGAGCGTCTGTCAATCATCCAGAACAGGAAGGCGGAGGAGGACCTGCTCGGGCTGAAACAGAGAGACAGGCTACGGCATGTCACAGACAACCTTCCACAGGTACGCACGTGCAAATACACACACACACACACACACACAAACACATTGACAATCTCCCAGGGTGATGATGAGAAGCACGATATGTGATTAACATCCCTACATGTCGCTGTGTATGTCTCAGGAGGATAAGAGTCAGCAGAAGACAGTTGTCAGAGAGCGACTTGAGCAGCTAAGAAGGGAACGCTCATATGTCATGCAGTCCAAACGAGACAGGTAAGGAACAACTCCGCAAGCCAGGAAAGAAACACCAATACAATTAATTGGTGTTGTCTTACTCTCCTTCTCCACTATCCTTTCTCTCTTACACTGCAGGAATACCGCTGGGTTCAAGGAACTCCTGGCTCCGGTAGCCCTGCACAGCGCAGAAAGAGAGGATGGAGTAGACTGACTCACAAACTATAGCTGCTTGAGTTACATTATGCATCTGGTTCAAGTGACTTTACCGGCTAGGCTCAAATGTATCGCAGTGAAGTCTTTCTGCACGTAATCTTATCACAACTGCAAAGTAGCATAACACCGAATGTTAAGTACACAGGGTTGCATTGATTAGTTTCCATTCTTCAAAATTCATTTCTTGTATCTTCACACATTAGCATTAAATATTGATCAGAGACGTAGTGGCTTTTTCTGCGTGTCGATTACAATTCATGGTAAAAAAAAAATAAAAATATGAATGCATCTATAAATATGAAATATGACAAACTCGTAATCTTATGGTGACTGTTTATTATACAGTTTAATTATCATCTTGACAAACATAGGCATCAACAATGTCATTTATTATCAATGACCCCTTTAGTTGTCTGTAGACATTATTCCCCTGTGGCCTAAATGACATATACAATGAGTCACAGGGGTGCATCTCAACAGTCTAGAGAGGTTTCGCCCACTCCTCCGTCATATGAACATAACACGTGCAATGGCAAACATGGCCATTATCCACTCATAAGAAATAACGTTGTGACTACAGCAAGAACACCACTGTAGACTGTAAATGCACCTATGGACTAAAGCTGGTATTTACAGGTCTATGGGGATGGGGAGTATTGAGTGAAACATGTTCATGGACAAAAGTTTGGCGTACAATTCTACAATGGGGAAACGTGTATAATACAGAGGACAGCAGTTAGGCCCAGAGGTTCCCCTGATCAGGATGAAAAGAACTCGGCCCTGGTGAATAGAGGGCAAAGAGTTGTCTAGGTGGAAGAGTGTCAACAAATCAACACATTCAAATATATATATTTTTTTTCTATAATTGACCTTAACTAGTTTCAACCCACACGACAGCCAAACGCAGGAAACCAGAACATTCTACAGCAGCTCCCACATACTGAGCTGCTGAACGTACACATGTATCCTCAACTCAAACAAGAATGCACAACATATGTTCAAGTTTTGTGGTCTCAAGCACACCAACATTCAAACCAAAAGCTCCGAACTAAAAACATCTGACTGAGAAGTGCTGTACTTAAGGTTTAAATATTTTAGCAAGATGATAGCTTGGGACTGATTAGAACCAGGAAATCCCCTTTTAGCAACATGAGGGAATTGAGCTTACAGGAGAGGCATATTATCTACCTGTGAGACTCTCAGCAGGCTGTGTAGAGGACATGCTTTTAGGGCTGTAATCAGGTCAGTTCCTATGACTGCAGGGCACTTTGATAGCAGTAACACTGAAGTATACACAGTTCAAGTGTCAGATCTTTCTGAGGTGTCCTATGCTCTGGACCCAAGTTCTAAATGTGCGAGCTTGTCGGCAAGAAGCAGCATGCGCTTGTGTGTGATAGACTAAACTACACCTTATACATGAGTCAACAATATTTGCATTTTATACACTAAACTGGCATGTTCCCTCAGTGAATGGTAAAAGCCTATGATGAATATGGGGCGTTTCAAGTCCAGTTAAAGGGGTGAACCCCTGAGAACAGGATCTTCGTCTTGCTGGAAGTTATGATGATCACTACTGTCCATAAACAACAAAATGGTGGTCACACATCCAGCAACTGAAACTGATGGGCACACTGGAACTTGATGGAGTGGATATATGTATGAGTATATCTCTCTTTTCCCTGGAAACTGAGACAATAATGTGCGTGTATGTGCATCAAGTCTTGACTGGTGGGAGCAGTGGGACTCGAGGGTTATATGTATGTTTGTGTATGAGTCTTTCTATTGGTGTGCACACTGCACCCCTGGGCCATGATGCCCCCCTTCCTCATCAGAGCTATCATTGTAGGCCTCTCTCCTGGCCCCACCTCCTGACCCTTGACCCCTGTCGTAATCCTGCAGGTCAACTTCCTCAGCATCTGCAGAGATAACGGGATTCTCAGCACGAGCGGGCAGCAAATCTTCAAGTTCCTGGGAAAGCAAAATTATACATGATGAAACCACAATCATAAGAAAAACCACAAGCTTGTTTCAGGTAAAGGTATACACACCAGGACATTTCCATTTAATTTAAACAACATACCCAGTCCTGGCAATTTGCTACTTACACTAAGCTTTTCAGGGCTAATCCAGTTGTTGTCAGGAAATTGAACGTCAAACTTGACAAACAGGTCTCCCTTCTCAAATGGGTTCCTATACTGAGGCATTCCTTCTCCTTTCACCATTCGAATACAACCTGCCACACAAACACAAGAGTATAAGACAATCCTGCGATGGCAGACTACAACCATGCTTAAAAGTACAATGCATCACTTCCTGAGTTTGGTGGACAACTACACCCTTAAGAGCAGTAGTGCATATGTAAATCTCCTTGTGTTCTTTGGCATGTTCATCAGGAAAGCAGAAGCATGTTATGAAAGGGGGAATAACGGTATAGTGGAATGAGGATGGGTGTACCTGGCTCTATGACCTTGCCAGGTGGGTATTTTACAAGCAGCTGGCGTCCATCAAGGTGTGTGACGGTCATCTGGAAGCCACAGAGAGCCTCCACCAGGCCGATGTGTTGGGTCATGTGAAGGTCGTTGCCATCACGACGAAATTCCTTATTTAGAAAAATGTATACAGCTCTCAATTTCATACTACTTGCATGCAACACAAACTAAAAGGACTTGAAATTATTCTTTACATGACAGTAATCCTGATATATCGATCATCAGAAAGAGTAAAACACTGAGCTTTCCAGATCGACACAGTAAGTAGGGATTCTACTCATACAGAGACTACTGTCTGTGTTTGAATACCTCATGTTCTTTCTCCTGCAGGACCAGGACTATGTCTCCCGGTTCAGTGCCTGGTGCTTGGTCAGCCTCCCCAGAGAAGGTGATCTTCTGGCCGTGTCTCATGCCTTTATCCACGTGTACCTCCAGAAGTTTGGTCTCCTTACACACCTTATGGCCCTCACATTTCTTACAGCGGTCCTTCTCATTTATCACTTCACCTACAGATACAGAATACAACATTTCAGAGGGCTGTGGTGCCTGTGAATGTGTGTACTCCATGTAAAGATAACTACAATTCAGTGTGGATGTTGACAGACTATATTACCCTCTCCATTGCAGTCTGTGCAGACTGACTGCATCTGTTGGACCATGCCTGGGGCCAGCTGTCTGATAATGATTCTCATGCCTCGTCCTCTGCATGCGACACATTTCTGCACTGCTCCTGCCTTACCCCCTTGACTGGAAAGCAAAGAGTTTGAAAACAAGAGACAGAAGGCAGTAAAGGTTGTAAGGCAACATCAAGCAACAGAGATTTCCAACTAGGCACAGCAGAAATATTTATATTATATACCAAAACTTCAGATTAATTTAGTATATAGTCTCTCAAATTAGACTTACCCATTACAAGACCCACACAGAACATTCTTACTAAGCTGCAGTTTGGTGGTTTTGCCATTGTAGAGGTCTTCAAGGGAAACTCTGTGGCAGATAAAAGATTTAAGATAAGATTGTGCACCAGTTTATCCTCATTCAGCCACACACTACAACACCCTCTAATTGCCTCACTGTTGACTTACTTCAGTGGGTGTACCATATCTTCTCCTCTCCGTCTGCCTCCGTTACGTCCTCCTCTGCCTTGCCCCCCCATGAACCCAAACAGCCCTCCTCCAAAGATGTGAGAAAAGATATCGTCCATGCCAGGTCCTCCACCACCTCCCTCCCGTAGCCCCTGTTCTCCATAGCGATCATAAAGCTCCTTCTTCTCTGGGTTAGTCAGCACCTCATATGCAAAACTGATCTCCTTAAACTAGACAGGGAAATGGAAGAAAAAAATAAAATAAAATTCAGGCAGCAGCCTTCTCCCAAACAAATTAAGTGAGCAGTGAATGTTCTGAAGCCGACATGAACATGTGTGGGTGCATGCAAACACTTTTGAGCAGTTTTAATGAAGACTTGACTAAACACTGGTGTAAATATGGGTTTTTTCTGCACTATTTGGAACTCTACAGAGTATTCACTTCAATTGTTTGGGAGAAGGCTGAGATGGAACTTTATTAGCTCACTCGCCATGTGTTATATGGAGATACTTCACTGGAGCATCAATTGACATACTCACCCCAGTAGATAATGACTAAATGCTCATTTTGGGTTAACTATTCCTTTAATACATTACAACAGTGACTGCCGACTAGACTTAATTTGAAGCAGGCATGTCATATTTCTTGTCAGCAAGGTGGGTGTTTGATAATGACTAATAAACTTACCATCACGTATTGGTCGCCACTGTTTAACAAACGAGCTATCCTTTAACTGTGGTGGTGCTTTTGCAAAAGTATTCACAATTACATGTTTTGGTGCATCATACCTTATCTCCAGCATCGGGGTTCTTGTCGGGATGATACTCTTTCGCCAATTTGCGGTAGGCCTACAATGAACCAATGACATAAGCTTAAACAAAACAGCTAACTACGTTATTAACAATGTTAACAGTATTAGGTACTCGGCCTTGCCAACAAGTCACCAAGCCTATTTAACGTGCATCAAACTGCGTAGCTAACTACTACCTGAATGTAAGGGCCTGCTACACCGTGAGGATGCTAGCCGTTGTTATGCCGAACCCCCCCCCCCG